>JADRCD010222583.1:0-23333 GCA_019843815.1 Montemys delectorum | reverse complement strand
ACACACACACACACACACACACACACACACACACACACACACACGAACTAAAAATAAAAAAGATAATCCATGTTTTTCTTTACATGGATTCTAAGAATAACTACTGTAGCCTCAGGAAATCTTCTGAATGCCACTACCATTCCTGAGGAAGCTTCCCACTGATGCTAAAATGTTTGGTGTTAAACCCATAGGTCTAGAAATCAAACGTGACAGACAGGATGTGAACACGTAAAACAATGCAAGGGAAAGAGAACTTTCCATGTGATATTCAGATGTTGCAGGAAATACAAGTAAAATATAAATTGAAGCCAAATAGCACCCCAAAATGCGGACAGTGCACACATAAGCAAATACTGTCAAGAAGAAAAGCAAATGTGTCTTATTGTCAAACCAAAGTCTTCAGAGATCATGGAATCAAGACTGTGGTCTTTTCCTACCCACGTAATCCTGACAGAAATTTCTATAGGAAATATGTTTACTTCTCTACTCCTTATAAAATTAATGCTCCTTTCCAGGTGGGTGTGACACATGCCTTAAACCCCAGCACAAGGGGGCAGAGGCAGGCAAGTTCCAGGACAGCCATGGCTACACAGAGAGATCCTGTCTTGAAAATAAAGTTCCTTAGAGAAATGTGTTCATTTCTGTAAACACCACTTTCACGAGCCATTCTGGTGCTGTGTTCTGGGCACACAGTGACCTCAGGTCAGAGGCGTGACTTTGCTTTTGCACATGGCATGCAAACAGCAGTCTGCTTACCACTGCATGCAGCCCTCACTGTGCAGAGAACACCGCCTCTAAGTTCTGGCTCTTAAGTTTTACTCAACTTCCTTTCTCCCTCCCCTGAGAATCAGAGACACAAGCTGCTATGATCATAAAAAGACGCCATACCTTTGTGCTGGTTTCTGGCATTCTTGAGGGATTCTTCACATTGCACACAAGGTGCAAAACATGTCGCTTTTCCTGCTGAATGTAACAAGAGACACCTCAGGACCTGACTTCAAGCCCCAAGTGCTTGACAACCATCCTAAGCAAGAGCTAAGGACTACAAATACCTTTGGAAGCAAATCCTGGAGACACTGGTGATCCAACAGCAGCTTCCCAGAATAAATTAACCTCTGGTCCTCTGGGCGCTGATCACAAATGGAAAGAAAAGCACACATCAGCAGAGACGCCAACAAGGATTTTTCCCCAGCACCACAGGAAGACCTTGTTTATTTTTAAAAAGTTCTCATATGTAAAACTTTTATTTAGAAAGTGCTTGACTTTAATCTCAAATATGCAAATAAATTTGGGAGGCAAATGACCCCCCTAGTCCACAAGAACTATGCCCCACACCTTACTTCTCACTCACAGGGAAGCTGCTTTCTGTTGCTACAAACATAAATTGTATTTAGGGCTTCAGCAGCAATGAACTCTAAAGGCAGAGAAAATTCAATTTACTTTTGGTCAGTCTTCATCTATGCCACCTGAGGTTACCTGCTGCTAGAATCAAGATTCCAACCCATACTCTCCTCTATACCAGTGACTCTAAAGACACAGAGTCCATATACGTTTATATGATTCACATCTCTAAAATCAATTTTTAAATTTCTCTTAAACTGTATTTTTAAAGGTATGTACTTAAAAGCAATGGACTCAAACAATGGATACCAGCCTGCATACTAGAATAACCCACTAAGCAAAACTTGGGATTAAGATGTTCCTTCCAAACAGCCTGAAATAAAAAATAAAATAAAATAAAATAAACCAAGCTGAGCCTCATATCTAGACTCTCAGGCAGAAGTTTGAGGCCAGCCTGGGATATGAATGAGCTGCAGGCAAATCTGGCTGGAGACCCTGTCTCAAAATGTTGCCCCACGAAAGACCAGGAAAACTGTACCCACCGAGGCATGATGGCACATGCCCACAAGCCTGGCACTTGAGAGGAGGAGGCAGAAAGATCAAGAGTTTATGGTCAGCCTCATATATATTCTTAGAATATGTATATATATGAATGAATGACAGGCTCAAGCTAGCCTGTGTTAGGAAGCCTTGCCTCAAAACACACAAAACCTTCATCTTCTTATCCACATCCGTAAGGACTTTTTGACACTACACCTAAAACAAAAGCATATTGGATGCTGTGTTCGATGTTGTTTGGACAGCTTTACTGATAAATGCTGTGCACACCAATTTGCAAAATGCTATTCTAAATGTGAAGCCAACCACCAGCAAACAAAAACCAAACTGACACTGTGTCCTCACCTGGAAGGCCAATTTGAAAATTAAAACGTTAAGCAAATAACTATTATAAACTATTATCATCACCCGATGATAAGTACTACTACAGAAAAAAAAAATATATATATATATATATACATATATATACATATATATACATGAGCATGCTTTCTTCCTTAATTTTCGAGAGACTCTCACTACGTATGGCCCAGTCTGAAACACATGCTCCTCCTGCCTTGGCCTTTCCAGTGACATATTACAGAAGCACACACCACTGCATCCATTCCCACTATTT
Organism: Montemys delectorum; assembly: GCA_019843815.1. NCBI lineage: Eukaryota > Metazoa > Chordata > Mammalia > Rodentia > Muridae > Montemys > Montemys delectorum. The sequence goes on along the minus strand of JADRCD010222583.1, from coordinate 20,818 downwards.
TTTTAAGGTACAGATCTGCATACCCAGGAGACCGGTATTTACCATCTTAGGTCTTTAAAGCCAAGGGGCCCAATGTTCCTCGCCTGAGGAAAACAGGCCTCAAAACAGCTTTTACAAATGATGCAACCAGACATGACAGGAGCATCATTTATGCACCTAACTGCCACCTCCCAACAAGGACACCTGGTTTCTTGAAAACAGCCACGAAGATCCTGCAGACTGCCCCAACCAGTTCCAGAGGGCCCTGGATTAGAAGCTTACACCCAAAGTGATAAAGTTCCTAGCCAACTCTAAAAGGAAAAATCTTGTTTACATTCCCGACAACTCGGAACAAAACCAAGCTGAAACCCACGCGCCACTGCCGGTTGGAGCTCTATGGCCACTGTTCAAAGTCCCCATCTACAGCCACCCTATTGCCCTCTCCCGTTTGATCCAGAACTGCACTCGTGGACACTTACATAACATCAGAGAACAAAGTAAATACAGGAAGGTCCAGAGCACAGCCTCCATCACGTGGCAGGGACCGGAGGGGTGGGCGGGGCTAGAGAGCTGTTGACAGATGTGTCAACCAAAGGGGGGGGGGGGGGGAAAACCCACGAAACAAGAAAGTCTCCTAACAGACCCACGGTTGTCGTCAAATCAGGGCTACTCCAGCTGCTGCTTTCTTTTCTCAGTCATCCTTCGCTAGAAAGTTAAGGGGACTCCTCCCCGAGACTAAGTGCTGCGCGCCAGGGAGGGGCAGCCAACGGAAGGCTGCAGAAGAGCCACGTCTAGCCTCTGGGCGTGGGACCTTCAGAAGTTGGTGACTGGGCACGCACTCCACCCTCTAGCCAATGACCCAAGCTGGCACAGATACTAGTCTGCCTTCGGTACACCCAGAAGTCTCGTTTGGCAACATTTAATTTTCTTCTACCCATCAGATGCAGGCCGGAACTGGGACCACCCAAATCACCTAGTAGTTTGTGGAGGGTCACTGAGACTCGGATGGGGAAATGACTCACTAAGGTCAAATTACTGTTTCCGAGGCTTGCCGAGGGCTGTATACTACCTGGGAGGATGAGGAGAGGATGTAGGGACGTGGGGCAGATGTGTGACAGCCTTGGGAGTTAGGTGTATGGGGAGGTGAAGTGATGAGGGGGCTAGAAGAGGGCAAGCGCGGAGGGGTGGAGGCCCAGAAGAGATGACAGGCGCTGGGGGCGAGCAGAGGGGCACAGGAGACCCGCGCCCTGTGGTGTGTGACAGGTGAGTTCAGGCAACCCCGTAGGCGGGACACCCCGGAGTCCCACTCACCGGGCGTTCGGGGTAGACTCGGCTCAGGTGGGCCTTGAGGCGACTCACACTCCAACCGCGGTCGCCACTCAGCTCCAAGTCGCGGTGGCGCTGATTGGGGCTCTTCACCAGCAGCGTGACCGGCTCGGGCTGTGGCTCGGGCTCCATGTCTGCGGCGCTGGCGGCTCGACTGCGCACAGGGATGCCGAACGGGCGGCGACGCAGCCGTCTGAGACCACACAACGACACTTGGCGTCTTTGGGACACGCGCCCCCGTCTCGGGTACCTTTTATGGGCGCTCCGTGCCAGGGCTCCGCCGATGGGGCTCTCTGTGGCTGCCGTCCATTGGCCGAGACAGAGGTCAGTGCCCAACGTGGCCCAATCAGCGCCCGGGAAAAGGCGACGGAGAGGCGGACTAAGCGCGAGGGTGCGGGCTGATGCAACCCGCCGTGGTTGCGTCATCCTGAGTCCCGACAGCGGCGCGGGAGCGGGTCTACGGCGGCCATGTCAGGGTGCCCTCTGGGGCGCTGGTCCGGTTCAGGCTCCCTAGCGCGGGGTGCGTGCGATGCGTGCGGTGCCTGAGCCCGGCGGCCTGCCTGACTCCCAGATCAGCAGGCTCTGCAAATTGTGCCCTCACAAAGCGGCCCTCCGCCCTTTCTGACCCCAGGCGCCTAGGCATACGTCTGTCTGCTTGCATTTTCCCGGGTGGCTCCGCAGCCTGGCGTCCAGGGAAGCCTTACGAACTAGCCAGGCTGAGCTGATGCCTTAAAAGCGAAGAGAAACCAGGCCTGTGTTGCTCTAAACTGAGAGGACAGAGGATTCGGGCACTTTCCAATTTGCCTGCAGCCCTGGTTTTTAACGATGCTTCAAGTGTGGGACATGCTCCTTATTATGAATGACACTAAGTGCCTGCCTCTTGATTGACAAGCCCTCTAGGAGACATTGGAAAGGGTCATCATTTATGGACTAACAACATCTGCTGCTTTTAATTGGGGTTGAGACAAGCACAGCAGTGGTCTCAGACACCTGAAACCTGACCAGAGGCCTCTAATGTTGTCAGTGCTCCAATGTTTCCTCTGAGCTTGAAAAACAAAACTGGCATTGCCTTGACCCATCTTTGTCCCAATCCTGTCGGGACACCTGGGTTTTTCAGCCATGTCAGAAGCTTACAGAGGTCAGAGGGGTAATAGGAGGGAGATGGTTATGTGAGTTTGCCACACAACCATAAGAAAGTGTCATAAACTGGGGGCTCAAGCAACAGAAATTGATTTCAAAGCGGTAGAACTGGAAGTCTGAAACCAGGGAGTAGGGCAGCATTGCTTCTGTTTGGGGGGGAGTCTATACCATTCTCCTAACTTCTGCAGGTTTGCTAACTGCTCTCTTCTTAGCTTCGGGGAGTATTTTTCCAATCTCGACCTTTCTGATTACATGGCATTCTCCAGGTGTGCATGTGTGTGCATGCACATACACGTGTGTGAATGCATCTGCACCATCTTTATGCATATCTCTGTCCAATCCTCCCCTCTCCCCCTTATAAGGGTGTCATTTATATTGTAGTGGCTAAAGACCCTCATCCCAGTGATTAACCTTTCGAGAAGGCTGTTTCTAAATGCCTTCACTTTCCCAGGAGGACTGAGACTTCAGCGTCTCTCTGGAGGACACACACTGCACCTCACCACAGCTGGGCATTTGCCAGTGGTCCACTAGGAACATGCCGCAGAACACCAGGTGCTTTCCTTCTCAGATTCTGTGCTGCAGGCAGAAGCAGGCAGCTCTTCAGAAACTAGAGCTCAGCTAGGAGGTCTCTGTCCCTTTGCAAAAAGACTGGGCCCAAGGGCATGTGATCTGTACCACAGTGATCTTCACATTTGACTTATATACCCTGCCGTTTCTCTCTTAAAGTTATTTTTGAAGATTTATTCTATTTGCGGGTGTGTATGTATCCATGTGCCTGTATGTGGGCACGATGGTGCAGAGACCAGAAAATAGTGTCTGAGGTTCTCCTCTACCATTTCCTTTGAGGCAGGGTCTCTCCCTGAACCTGGGGCTCCTGTTTTCTCAGTTAGTCTGGAAGCTGCAAGCACTAGCAATCCTCCTGTCTCTCCAACACTCAGAGCTGGAATCACAGACATTTGCAAGGGATGCTCAGTTTGTTGTGTGGGTGCTGGGAGCTGAACTCTAGTCCTCGTGATTTTGAAAAAGTAAACCCCTGAGCCATCTCTCCAACCCTACTTTCTAAGACTTCTTCATAAGACTAAGATTTTCATTTTGCTCTGGGCCCCACAAATTATGAAGCTTTCCTACCTCTTCTGGATGGGAAAACATAGCTGACTATGTTATGGTAGGCTTCTGGCAAGAAGCTACAAGTCAGGGAAGATTAGGTAAGATAAGCAGAGACCTTGGGAGACAGCCATGAGAGATACAGATCTCACTGGCAAATGAAGTCTATCTACAGAGTGCTTTCCTCTTGCCTTCAGGGACAAACCTCAGAGTCCCCAAGAGAGCTTGTCCATTTCCACAAAGAACTACACAGGGAAAGGATGGGCTTGGGATGCCACTGATGGTGCCATGCTCGTCTAACATGCATGAGGTTCTTGGTTTGAGCCTCAGTAGTGGGGGCTAGGGGGTTGGAGGTAGGGTCTGTGTTGTTGACTTTACTTTCCCTCACTTGAAGAAGAAAAGCCCATCTAATTTGTTTCAGTCTTGACTTTTATCTCCCTGCAAAACAGCCCTCTCTGAAGAATAGATTCTGCTTATAGCGTGTTTCAAAAAACACCGAGTTTAGCTCAATAAATTGTCAAGGATAGAAAGATAAGCACAATGTGACCCTGCTCTTCCTGGTCCTACAATTCCAAGGGGCAGCAGCCATTGGGCAGTGATAATAGAAATACAAAAGAGAAGGCAAAAGCCTCAGGGTTTTTGATTTGAATGCAGGGACTCACAGTGTAACCCAGGCTGGTTTTAAACTTGTGATCCTCCAGCATCAGCTTCTTAGGGTTACAAGAGTGTGTATGTGTGTGTGTGTGTGTGTGTGTGTGTGTGTGTGTGTCTGTCTGTCTGTCTGTCTGTCTGTCTGTGTATGTGTCTGTGTGTACTCATTCATGTGTATAAACATGGATATGTGCCTGCCACGGCACTTACGTCAGAGGACAACTTCAGAGGGTGGTCCTCACCTTCCACCTCCTTTAAGACAGGGTCTCTTGGTTCTTTGTTTGTTTCTGATGCATATGTCAGCTGGTAGGTGAGCTTCCAGGGATTCTTCTTTCTCTGCTTCCCATCTTTCCATGGGAGCACTGGGATTACAGACATTAGATACAGCATCCGGCTTTATTCAAGTTCTGAGGATTCAAACTCAGGGCCTTGCACTTGAGGAGCAAGTACCTGACCCACTGAGCCATTGCTCCAGCCCTCAACTCATTTTTGGAGGAGCTATAATTCCTCCAATTTTATATATATATATATATATATATATATATATATATATATATACACACACACACATATATATACATATATATGTATGTATGTATGTATGTATGTATGTATATATAGTGAGTGCTCAGTGAATACTAACCATCAGGATTTGGAGAGCAGCAATGACTCTAGCCAATTGGTTCTGAAACCAAAGTCACCCAGTGGATTCTTCTTCAAAGGGATGCGAGGATTTGAAAGTTTGCCCCCCTCCAAACCCATCTTGAAACTGAATCACCATCAGAGGATACTCAGAGCTGTGGCCTTTAAGATCTGATTATGCTGTGCTGTGAACCGGCCTGACTCGATGATCACAGGCGTGGGTTCCTTCTCTCACTGTGAGCTCGCACCCTCCCATGCTTATGCCCTGTCTTGCTCCCCTCCTTTCTCTCCTCTTCTACAACGTGAGGAAACTGAGAGAATACTCCTGCCAGATACTGTTACCTTGATGTTGGGCTGGCTAGCTTCCAAAACTGTGAGCCAATAAACTTCTTCGGTTCATTATAAATTGATCAGACTGCCATGTTGTTACAGTGGCAGCATAAGATGGACCCGTGAAGATCCTGCAGTGGCAATGAAATGGAGCAAAGAGAATACTCATCCGCAGCTAGTAAAAGTACAAAATAGTACAGCACTGGAATTTGGCTTAACAATTTTCTTATAAAGCTATACACACACGCACACACACACACACACACACACACACACACACACACACACACACACGCACATGCACAGAATCCAGCCATTATAGGAGCAGGAACTAACCCATGGGAAAGAAAAACTTAACATCTGTACTTAGACGTTCATAAGAATGTTTGCAAAGCACTGAGAACAGTCCCAGGAAGCCAGATAAATTATGATGTTTTTGTAAAGATAGTATTCCTCAGTAACAAAAAGGAATAGATGACAAATGCAGCAAAGGAATAGATTAAAACCATGTTGAACAAAAGGATCAGACACAGTGCCCTCGGATTCTATGAGTTTTGCATTTATGGATCTAATCACCTTCAGCAAAGCCGTGTTTAATGATTTTTGTATGCTACATTGTTTTGTATGATAACAACTGAATATAAAACATTAAATCTTGATAGTTAAATGGACCAGAAATCCATGGAAATTCAGAGAGGCTATAAAGACTGAAGATTGTGTTTTGTGCCCCATGTGTTACAGGGAAGCTTTCATAAGGCTGACTTGACTATTTACTCACTGGTTCATTAACTGAGTTGAGAAACCTCTGAGAGATATGCCTACAAAAATGAGCAGCCCCCACCTAGGGTCTGGGGGACTTGTACTTGAAGATCTGCCAGTCCGCAGAGTGTCATGCTGAGCATTCTGAAAGCAAGACTGTTTCAAGCCTGTTTGAGCTGCCTAGAAAGCCTCCAGCCAAAACACCTTCCCCATGGCAGAGTTTCCATGACACTGAAACAATCAGAGGTGCTCCAAGCCACCCTCTGACTGCACTGGTCCGTTTCAGTGTGCTGCAGCAGATCACTGGACAGCAGAGCCAGGAGTGGCCAGCAACAAACCATCTTTTTAAAAAGCTGTGTCTAGAGCCAAGCATAGTAGTGCATGCCTGTAACCCCTGCACTTGAGAAGCTGAGGGAAGAAGATCACATGTCCAGGGCCAACTTGGCTACAAAATAATACCCTGTTTCCAAAATAAAAGCAAAACCCAAACAGCTTGTGTCTGTACTGAATTGTACGGAACCTTTCGTCATCATTCCCTAGACAGTTTCTGTGACCTCCTATTGTTAACTAATCTAGAGTACAGGCTCTGTACAGGAGTTTGTCAATTGTGTGAAGGACTGGAACATTCACAGCTTTCAGTACAAAAAAAAAAAAAAATCCTGAAACGAAGTCTCCACGGGTAGCAATGGATAATGTAGGACCCATGTATGTTACCCCATTCCATTCAGGATGGGGAACATGAGAAAGCAAAAGTATTCTAGGATGACAGGAAATGGTAGCTCCCTTGGGAGGAAACAGGACAGCGGACATGGACTTGAGTGGTATACAGTTATGGTCCTAGTTGTTCTGATTTGTCAAGACTCATTGTGAGTCTCTCTGCCCAACTCTAACTCAGTGATGGCACACTGATAGCTGGAGATTGACCATGGCAGAGTATGAGAACCAGGGAGGTCAACAAGCACTGGAGATCTGTTGCAGGACATTTGATTATTGTACATAGAAGACCTAGTTGTGACAACACCCAGAGGAAGCTCCACTCCCAGGTGCTCTAACACACCCAGGATCAGAGGATCAGAGGTGAAGAGGACACATCTGTCCCAACCTCAAGAATAACTGGGACCAACATGACCCAGGGATGCAGGCACTCTGCCAGTCAAGTGGCACGGGTTCCTTGTACTTTGTCTGGGTTGGTGCCCTGAGCAGACCTTGGGTACAAACAATGCAGCAAGTCCCATAATACCCAGAGGAAGCGCTACTCCCAGGTACTCTAACAGGCCCCAGGATCCCAGAATTACAGGATCAAAGAGACAGCTTGACTCTGAGGAGTTCTGACACAACCAGGATCACAGGAAGGACAGGTAGCACTAGAGATAACCAGATGGCAGGAGGCAGGCATAAGAACATAAGCAACAAAAACCAAGGTTATTTGGCATCTTCAGAACCCAATTCTCCCACCATAGCAAGTCCTGGATACACCATCACACCACAAAAGCAAGATTCAGATCTAAAATCATTTCTCATGATGATGACAGAAGACTTTAAGAAGGACGAAATAGCCCCCTCAAAGAAATACAGGAGGACTCAGGGAAACAGCTACAAGCCCTTAAAGAGGAAACACAAAAATCCCTTGACTACAGGAAAACACAATCAAATAGGCGAAGGAAATGAACAAACCCATCCAGGATCTAAAAATAGAACTAGAAACAATGAAGGAATTACAAAGAGAGACCATCCTGGAGTTAGAAAACCTAGGAAAGAGGTCAGGAGTCATAGATGCAAGCATCACCAACAGAATACAAGAGATAGAAGAGAGAATCTCAGGGACAGACGATATCATAGAAAACATTGACCCAATAGTCAAAGAAAATGCAAAAAGCAAAAAGCTCCTAACCCAGAACATCCAGGAAATCCAGGACACAATGAGAAGATGAAACCTAAGGATAATAGGTATAGAAGAGAGTGAAGACTCCCAACATAAAGGGCCAGTAAATATCTTAAACAAAATTATAGAAGAAAACTTCCCTAACCTAAAGAAAGAGATGCCCATGAACATACAAGAAGCCTACAGAACTCCAAATAGACTGGACCAGAAAAGAAATTCCTCCTGTCACATAATAATCAAAACACCAAATGCACTAAACAAAGGAAGAATTTTAAAAGCAGTAAGGGGAAAAGATCATGTAATATATAAAGGCAGGCCTATCAGAATTACACCAGACTTTTCACCTGAGACTATGAAAGCTACAAGATCCTGGGCAGATATCATAGAGACCCTGAGAGAACACAAATGCCAGCCCAGGCTACTATACCCAGCCAAACTCTCAATTACCATAGATGGAGAAACCAAGATATTCCATGACAAAACCAAATTTACACAATATCTTTCCACAAATCCAGCCCTACAAAGGATAATAGATGGAAAACACCAACATAAGGAGCAAAACTATACCCTAGAAGAAGCAAGAAAGTAATCTTTCAGCAAACCCATAGATACATAATTCCACATCTAACAACAAAAATAACATGAAGTAACAATTACTTTTCCTTACTATCTCTTAATATGAAAATTAATATTACCAACATATCCTAATTGAGTGAAATTCAAAAATATGAGGAATTGGAAATATGTTGGCTATCATCTGGTGGTCTCTCTAATTTGGTAATTGGAGAAATAGGTCCAATATTGTACAGTCCATATAAACTTTCTGCTTTTTGTACATGACAGTGTCTTGCTGTGTATTATATAATGGTCTTGAAGTCATGCTTCTCCTATTTCAGCCACTCTATTAGTAGGATTGTTTATTTGATATTTTTACACAATACTTTGGTTTTCAGAACAGCTTACATATTTCAAAATTATTTATACAGCCAAAAGAAGCATAGACAATTAACTTGGGAGGTGGCTTGTAAGAGAACAACCAAGAGTGAGACTAAATGCTTTGCTTGATGTTTGTAACTCTTGTATCAAGTTTGAAGAAGAGGACTTTAAAAGTTAGTCTTTCTCTGAGATGAATGCCTTTCAAAATCATCACAGCCAATCAACCAGATTCTTACCCTGACCTAATGTCTGTGCCACCCTCCAAGCAGAACCATTGTTCATTGAAACAGTTGGTGAATGACTTCATGGGCAGATCATCTTAATATACACACCATTTCTTTTTTTAAGATTTATTTATTTATTTTATGTATATGAGTACACACTGTACAGATAGTTGTGAGCCTTCATCTTGTTGTTGGGAATTGACTTTTTTAGGACCTCTGCTCCCTGTGGTCAACCCTGCTAGCTCCGGTCGAGCCTGCTCTTTCCCATTGGCCCTGTTCGCTCTGCGGTAGACGCCACTCACTTGGTCCCTGCTTGCTCAGGCCCAAAGATTTATTTATTATAAATAAGTACACTATAGCTGTCTTCAAACAGCACCAGAGATAACATCAGATGTCATTATGGGTGGTTGTGAGCCACCGTGTGGTTTCTGGGATTTGAACTCAGGATCTTCGGAAGAACAGTCAGTGCTCTTAACCGCTGAGCCATCTCACCAGCCCGCCCCCACACACAAACACACCCACACCCACACCCACCCACCCACCCACACACACACACACACACACACCCACACACACACACACACCATTTCTTTCTTCTTTTCTTTCTCTCTTTTTTTTTTTATTTTGGCTTTTCAAGACAGGGTTTCTCTGTGTAGCCCTGGCTGTCCTGGAACTCACTCTGCAGACCAGGCTGGCCTTAAACTCAGAAGTCCACCTGCCTCTGCTTCTGCCTCCTAAGTGCTGGGATTAAAAACGTGCACCACCACCACCCAGCCACACACCATTTCTTTTTTTTTTTTTTTTTTATTAGGTATTTTCTTCATTCACGCACACACCATTTCTTAAATGAACGTAACCTGTTCCCCGTGGACTGAGAATGAAGACAATCACTCAAGTCAAGTAGCTTTGACCATAGCAGGAAATCTGTATCCAAAAATCGGTAGTGGCACACGTCTATAGTCCCAGCACTTGGGAGGCAGAGGCAGGTGGATTTCTGAGTTGGAGGCTAGCCTGGTCTACAGAGTGAGTTCCAGGACAGCCAGGGCTATACAGAGAAACCCTGTCTTGAAAATCCAAAAAAAAAAAAAAAAAAAAACCCAACAACAACAACAACAACAAATCATGCCTACAATTCATTCCTTGGCGCAGCACAGCTGTCAACTCTTAGCTTAGCTATTACAGAGGTAAAATCCTTTTCACAGAAGTAAAATCCTTTGGCGATGTGAGGGATATTGAAGTACAGCCTTATTACAATGAACTCCAATGTCTAAAAATTGTTCTTATTTTGGGCTTGTATCACAGTAAGAGCCAAGATTTTAAGCTCTACTAAAAACAAAACAAAACAAAACAAACAAACAAAAAGACTTTATTTATGTTCATTTAAAAAAAAACCTAGTAGTGATGTACTATTTTAAAATATACAGTTAATATGTTTAGAGTTATTTAAAATTTATATTGAGAAAAACGTATGTAATTTTCAGTATTGCTGTAGACAAGCATCTATATAAGACTGTTCAATTGATTGTTGTTTTATATCAAACAACTTTTATAATACTCATTTTTATTGATACAATATTTTATAAATTTTAAAGAATATGACAAAATAAAAAAAAGGTATGCAAATATCGAAGGGGAGGTCTCTGTGAGGAGTTGGGGTACAAAAGAGAAAGAAGAATGTGATGTAATTCTATTTACTTAAAATGTTTTTGAATGTTAACAAATTCAGATAAATTGAAAGTATGTATCTTCTCATCATAAAATGCAATAAAACTTAAATCAATAAAAAAAAAGAAAAGAAGAAGAAGAAGAAGAAGAAGAAGAAGAAGAAGACACCGATGACCTAGTTGTTAGCAAAATATAAAAGTCTAAATAGATACTGTGTTTGTCAGATGCAATTAGATGTGTCCTGAAGAGATGCAGTTTGGCGGTGCCTCTAAAAGCCTCCATAGATAAGAATACTAAAGAATGGAAAGTCCCTGCCTATTTTAAGGCAAGTTGCTTGGGAGAGGTCTTGTGGTCTGTGCTCTATGACCTGAGGCAAAGTCAGCTGAGTGGCTTTGAGCTACCCCACCACTTAGTTTGGAGTCATTCCCCCTCCCCCATCAGAATGGGGTATGGTTCAGCCTGCCGAGATAAGGGGAGGAGCTAGAGTCTTCTTTTATAAGCAATTGGACCTTTAATAGAGCTCTCTCTTCCTCTTTGTTTCTCTCATCTTCCCCTCCTCTCCCCTTCCCCTCCTCTCCCCTTCCCCTCCCTCCTCCCTTCCCTTTTCCTCTTTGTCTCCCCCTCCCCTCTTCTCCTCTTCCCCTCCCTCTCCCTTTCTGCCCTCTCTTGTTCTCTTGCACTCTGAAGCTCTCTCCCTTGCTCTCTTGGCTTTGAACCTTTACAGAAGGAGCTCCATGTAAGAGACTGGGATTCTCTCTTTGGACTTGCTGGAACAACAGAGAAGCAACAAGCAAGCTTGGGTTTGGAGGATCTCAAGAGGAAGGTAGACTAGCTCTGTCATTCTAAAGAGCTAGCAGTTTAGTTGTAGAATGCAGCTTGTAAATAGATATTTTGTATATAGTTCAGAAAACAAGATGCCTCAGGGAGCCAACAGGTGTTTACCTCAGTTTAAGCCTCCAGTGCCTTGATTGCTATAAATATTAATTTAAACAGATACCAAGATCATCAGTATATTTTCCCTAGGAATATGGGCTACAATTCTGTCAGCACGCTACAGGGCACCAGGGACATATCTAGGGGAGGACCTACTCTCTGTTTTGATTAGAACATGGCTTACTCTGGCATCTAAGTTTGTCAAAAGTAATCAAATTAGGGCTAGAGGTATAGCTCCATAGTAGAGCATTTCCCTGATACCCACAAGGCCATGCATTACATCCGTAGCACTGCAAACAAACAAACGATCGATCAAATTGTGTGTTTAAGATTTGTGCATTATTGAGAACCCAGCGTTAGTCTCAAGGCAGTCAGTTTGCCCGCTCGTCTGTCCATCCTCGGAGTCATGGAGAGAGCCAGTCTGATCCAGAAGGCCAAGTTGGCCGAACAGGCCGAACGCTATGAGGACATGGCAGCTTTCATGAAGGGTGCGGTGGAAAAGGCCTGCTCTCCGTGGCCTACAAGAACGTGGTGGGCGGCCAGCGAGCGGCCTGGAGAGTCCTGTCCAGCATCGAGCAGAAGAGCAACGAGGAGGGCTCATAAGAGAAGGGCCCCGAGGTGAAAGAGTACCGGGAGAAGGTAGAGACCGAGCTCAGAGGTGTGTGCGACACCGTGCTGGGCCTGCTGGACTCCCACCTCATCAAAGGGGCTGGGGAGGCAGAGAGCCGCGTCTTCTACCTGAAGATGAAGGGTGACTATTACCGCTACCTAGCCGAGGTGGCCACTGGTGATGACAAGAAGCGCATCATCGATTCTGCTCGGTCAGCCTACCAGGAGGCCATGGACATCAGCAAGAAGGAGATGCCGCCCACCAACCCCATCCGCCTGGGCCTGGCCCTGAACTTTTCCGTCTTCCACTACGAGATAGCCAACAGCCCCGAGGAGGCCTTCTCACCGGCCAAGACCACCTTCGACGAGGCCATGGCGGATCTGCACACGCTCAGCGAGGACTCCTACAAGAACAGCACCCTCATCATGCAGCTCCTGAGAGATAACCTGATGCTGTGGACAGCCGACAATGCGGGGGAAGAGGGCAGTGAGGCTCCGGAGGAGCCCCAGAGCTGAAGCAGCCTATGAGCTCCCTGGCCAGCCTTGCCCTCCAGTCCCCAGCCTGCAAAAAGGACTCAAACGGAGTGGGACTCTGCCCTTCCCAGCCCCTAAGTGTGCAGCCACACCTTGGAAGGGGGTACAGCTAAGCTGAGGCCACCAGGGCTGGGAATCTCACTCTTCGTGTAGCTATCTGGTGGGTGTTCCCAACCCAGCCCACCCCCCTGCTCTCTGCACGCCCCCCCTTCCTACCACCACTTCTGAACCTGTCCTCCCCCCGACCTCCCTCGGGCACCTGTTGCTTCTGGATCCTAGGAATCTAGGAGGCTCCCCACCCCTATGGCTGAGAACTGGACTGTGGCAAGGGCTGGGTGTGTGTGTGAGAGAGACTGACTGTGTGTGTGAGTGAGTGAATGAGAGGGGACACGTGTTTGCTGGGTGTGACCATGCTACCACTCAATAAAGTTGCCCTGTGACACTCGGAAAAAAAAAAAGATTTGTGCATTATTGCTGGGCAGTGGTGGTACAAACCTTTAACCCCTCCAAAGGCTCAGGCAGGTGGATCTCTGTGAGTTTGAGACCAGCCTCGTCTACAGAGCGTGTTCTAAGACAACCAAGGCTACACAGAGAAACCCTGTCTTGAAAAACCAAATAAATAAATTTGTATCTATTACTGTATTTATATGCAACTTCAGTTTAAAAGTATACATACTTTACAAAGGGCAGATGAGTTAGGTATGGTGGCACACAGAACTTAGGAGATCTCTGTAGGGTAATCTCAAGTCTAGGTCAGCATGAGCTACTACTCAGTGAGATTCTAGCTGCCTCCCCCTAAAGGGCAGATGTTTGTGAAGCCTCTCAGACTTACATGGTAGGGCCTGATAGGCTCAATTGGATAGATAGTCAAAGATTCTGACCCAGCCCTCGGTCAGTCAACGGGGTCTGCAAGGGAGAGAGTGGGGATGGAGGGACAAGAGACATGAAGAATGGAGACAAGACAGCCTGTCTGATCAAGTCTCGTTTATTGAAAGGTAGCTATGGGTATAAATAAGCACAAGCTGGGGACTGTAGCTGGAGACACCTAACCACAAATTCCTGGATGTGTCTGAGAAGAACAGGATGTTATTCAGCTGTGGTGGGCTGCTTGCAAAAATATCATGCTAGGAAAACAAGTCTCTTGTCAGGTTGGAAAAGTACCAACCTGTAGGTAAATGGCCTGAGATGACTGCAGAGATGACAGCCACTTTTTGCTAGGAGTTGGCTCCCAACAGGTCCCCCTTTTTAATTTTTTCAAAAGGGAAGGCTAGGAAAACTTACGGAAACCATACCTGTCTTAGGTTGGAACAGACCCCAGCCTCCCTTACCCATCTCTAGATACTCAACAGCCCTGTTTTGGGGGTTGAGCTCCTGTCTTAGGTTGGTGAGGCCTCCCAATTAGGGGCAAGGATCTTGAGTTGTTCTCTTACCCGTCATTGACTATGCGGTTTAGCACATAAGTTAGGGGCTATTCCTCGTCAGTCTCAATGACAGAGGTTTTAGAGTCCCCTACTTCCAGCCTGCGATAATGGACCTGTATGGTTTTTCATTTGAATACATCTATCTGCCATCATACAAAGGCCATCAGTTTGTTGAATAGTATGAGCCTGAGAGACAAGAGAATAAGTAGCCCTAATAGGGGTCCCCAGAAGGATGAGAGTAAAGTGGTGAGCCATGGCAACTTGGTACTGAACCAAGCCTTGAACCAGCCCTGTTCCTGGTCACGCTGGTGTTTGCAGTTTTCTAGACCCTCCATGACCTTTTTCATAGAATCCTTAACAATGGCTGAATGGTCGGTATAAAAGCAGCACTCATCTTTAAGGGCAGCACACAATCCCCCCTGTTGGAGGAGTAAAAGGTCTAAGCCTCTTCTATTCTATAGCATTGCTTCAGCTAAAGAGAATGAAGACTTTTGTAAATGCGGTATAGCAGATTCCATTCTTTCTATATCCAAATCTATAGAAGAGCAGAGCTGGTCATAGCTTTGGCCTTGCAAAACAAGCAAGTAAATCCCCATCCCTGCCTTAGTCAATCCCAAACCCAAAAGGACAGCTACAGTAACTGCGGTAATGGGTTCTCTCCTGGATCTAAGCAGAGCTTGATCTGAAACAGGGTCCCAAAAATTAGTAAACTGTTCTTCAGAGTAATGTCAGTTGAGGCACTGATTGAGCCATGACACAGAACTTTTGGCCTAACACATGAGTGCTAGCACAAGGAGTGAGCCCATCTGAGCAGGCCCACCAAGTATTAATGGGAGGAAGAACATGGTTGTTTCTCACAGATGTGCTATTGAAGGTGGTGTTGCATAAGTGTGTGTGAGTGTGTGTTATGGTGCCAATATAGGTTCCCTCCCCTTGGATAGTCTGAAGGGACAGTTTATGAGGTCCCTGTTACCGTCTGCAGGAGGAGTAGACTTCTGATATGGTGAATAACCCCATGACTGCAATACCTTCATAAAAAGGTGGTTGAACATTATAGTACAGCAAACAGGAGTTGGTTACCTCTGATTTAGAGCTATTGAGTGTGCTGGAGGTATGTTCTAGAATATCTAGCAAGGCCTTCTCAGTAGATTGTTGAGGAGGAGGAGAAAGGGTAGCCCCCACTTTGACCAGGATGACATTGGGGTCAGTGGTGACGGGGTTGAGCTGGCTGGGGCACCAGCACCTTATTAGGTCCCACACCGGATGGGGAGGAGATAGGTTTAGAGTCAAGTTTTATAGAAAAGGTAGTGGGGTAATCATATGCAGCCCCTGGGTCATAGAGTCTCCAGATCCTTCCAGAGCTCCAATCGGTACCTTTGGCATAATCAGTGAATGAAATTTTTATATCTTGATATCTTGGTTGTCCCCCATTATAGGTATAATAATTAATTCAGATCAGCCACAGAGTTTTTGACACTAACTCTAATTTTGTCTGTGGCTATAGGCGGGCGGGGACCACCAGACATGGCCTGTGGATACACAGTGCTAGCCAGCACAATATGCTTCACCAGGGCCTCCACATTTTCTCTTACTGCTATTTTCTGCAGGGCATACATAAAACCTATAAAATTCAGTGTGGTGACCCTACTTTATACAGTCAGAGATGTACCCCACTAAATCAGGGAACTAAGAGTCCAATGTCACCACCTTGCAGGCACTGTTGATGATGTCTCCTTCAGCACTGACGACTTTCCAAGTCAGGTTATATAGCATATACTGGTTGATCTGTTCCAGTTTGAAGGCAATTGTGAGAGGCAGTAGCAGCATCAGGATCCAGAGAATGTTCATGTTACCTGTAAAGAAGAAACAGGGTTCTCAGGGGGCTTCTCCTCCCTGGATCTGTGCTTATTGTCTATTTGTTTAATCAGTCTCTCTGGCAGCCAGTATGTGGCATCTGCTGTTGGGAATAGATGTAGACAGAACCTCTTCCCCAGATAAGCACTGGGTCTGGCCCATTCCAGGTTCTGGTTAATGGGTCTTCCCAGAGGACTGTTGCAAAATTCTTTTTTGTATCATGGTGTCAAAATCTATCTGCAGCAGATTTTCCTTTGGAATCCAAAGTTTAAAAATTTAAAATAGAGAGTGTATGATGAAGGATATTTCTGGGGGATCCCTTGGTAGGGTACCAGTAGGGTACCCTTTTCAATTTTTTCAAATTGATGTTTAATGGTTTGATGTGCCCTTTCTACCATACCTTGGCCCTGAGGATTATAAGGAATACCTGTTTTATGTAGTATTTCCATTTTTTTTTTTTTTTTTTACAAAATTGGTGGAAACTGGAGCTTGTATAACCTGATCCATTGTCAGTCTTTATCTGTTTAGGTGCACCCAATACAATGATTATAGGGAGCATATGCGTGATTACATGTTTGCTTGCTTCTCCAGCTTGTAATGCTGCATAAATGAAACCACTGTATGTATCTATGCATACATGTATATATTTTTGATTTCCAAATTCATTATAATGAGTAACATCCATTTGCCAGAGGCTGTTGGTATCAGCCACTTTGGATTTACACCTATCTGAGGGACTGGTAAAAGTGTAACACAAGATCAGCATTATTTGACAGTTTGCCTAGCTTGTTCTCTGGTAATTTTAAACATGATCTTTAAAGTTTGGGAATTAAGGTGATGTAACTCATGGGCCCTTATGGCCTGATCCAGGTTAGATGGCAGATCTGACAAAATCATTGCAGTTACATGAGTGGCTAGATCTATCTGCCTTGGTGTTTCCCTCAGAGAGGGGACCTGGTAGTCTAGTGTGGGCTCTCAGGTGTCCTATAAAAAAAATTACACTTTCTCCTCAAAATTAACTGTTGGCACTGTAAAAACAGATCAGCTGCTCCTGAGGAATGTTTCATTTGTGCAGCAGTTTCTAGCAGAGGGAGAGACTGAGCTAAATATGAGCTATCTGTGTAAATATTAATGGCTTGATTCAGAAATGCTTGGAATACAGCAATAACAGCATGCAGTTCAACCAACTGAGCTGACACAGATGATGGTGCAAAGGAGATTACTTGATCTTTAAAGGCGTAAGTGGCTGTTCCTGATGAGGAACCATTAGTGAAGACTGGCAATGCTTCTTCTATAGGTGCATGTGTGGTGTGAGATGGAAAAATGAATTCATGGCGATTACAAAACTGAACTGATTTGTCTGGTGGATAATGATTATCTAGCTGGCCAGCAAACAAGGCACTTGCAATAGGCCAAACTTCAGAATTTTGCATAAGCCAATCAACTTGATGCCTTGTATAGGGTTGCACTATGACAGCAGGGTCTTTTCCAAAATATTTCTGACTATTATCTCTACCTAATACAATCATATCAGTTACAGCCACATACTATGGATAAAGGACCTTCTTAGGAGATGAGGGAAGATGAACCCATAATATGAGTGCAATTTGCCAAAAACCCACAGTAGGAGTTAATTTGGTGTTAACAATAAGAAAATATAAAGGCTTAGAATAATTAATATGAGTTACAAATTGGGAAGAAATAGCACCCTCAGCCTCTGCAAGGTTTTTCTACCCTCCTCCATTAAAGCCCTGTCAGACTAGGGTCAGCATCTCCTTTGAGAACGTCAAACAAAAGGTTCAGCTCTCCTGTGTTAAGTTTTAAATATGGACGTAGGCAATTGATATCTTCTAATAATTTTGGAAAATCACTAAACATTTTAAGGGAATCAGTCCTAAAAGTGGCCTTACTATTAATAATATGTGGACCATTAATCCGAAATCCTAAATAAGTATAAGGATCTTGTAACTGTACTTTTTCTGCAGCAATTTGTAACCCTGCAGTCTATCAAGCTGTTTTAAGATCATCAAAGCACTGGAGTACCTGTTTTCCATCTTTTCCTGTTATTAAGATATCATCCATGTAATGAGTCATGTAGATTCACTTACACAAGGTTCTAACATCATCTATGGTAGAGGCCACAAATTTTTGGCATAAAGTAGGGCTATTAGCCATAACCTGAGGCAAGACCTTCCACTGATACCTCTTTATAGGTTCTCTAAAGTTTATAGCAGGAACACTAAAGGGAAAGCTCTTTCTGTCTTCAACATGCAAGGGGATAGTAAAGAAACAATCTTTTAAGTCTATCACTACTTTATAATAGCCCAAGGGTATGGCCACAGATGTGGGCAGCCCAGGTTGCAAGGCTCCCATCAGAATCATTGTTGCATTAACAGCCCTCAAGTCTTGTAACAATCTCCACTTTCCTGATTTTTTTTCTTGATGACAAATACTGGGGTATTCCAGGGAGAGTTACTTTTTTCCAAATGTCCTGCCTTGTAATTGCTCCTGCACTAGCAATTCGGCAGCTTGCAATTATTCAGTGGTGAGGGACCACTGATCCACCCAGACAGATGAGTCCTCCTTTGTTGCGCCACCTCCACCAGCAGCAAGAACGACGCGACCTGAGGGCTCTTCTTAAAGCAGTTTATTCAGGAAACTTGAACATTCTTCTTCTGACTTCTGACTGACTGACTGTTCTTCTGACTTCTTCTGACTATCTTCTGACAGCTGACTTCTCACCCACCCACTGTGGTCCATGCTATTTTCCCGCCGGCAGGAATACATGGACACACACACAGGATCCTTCTGCAGCAAACCTTTATTACCATGTGGCGAGGAGAGAGCAAGCCCTGGAAAATGCACTGCTTATATACACCCTGGAGCAGTGTGTTCATCTCTGATTGGCTGTTTGCTCATTACCTCATGAGATGCCTCGGGATAGGCTGTGACTTGGCGCTTTCTGGCCCTAGCACATGCGCAGATGGGCTGAGATTTGGCGCGCTCTGGCCCTAGGCACATGCGCAGACTAAGTGTTACAGGGAGAAGAAACCAGATGCTGGTGCCATCTTGTAATGGAGGCTGCCGGTTCGGGTGCAGCTCTCTACATCTCCCCCTTTTTGTTTTAAATGATAGGCTCTGGCCAATGCCCCGTGTCTTAGGCTAGCTGATGTGCTGTCCATTACCAGCACCAAGAGATCGGTGGGATCCTTTGGATCACTACTCATTGGTGTGCTCCTGGTTTATGGCATCAGCCTAATCCCATTGTAGGGGCCAAAGGCAGCGGGCCTCGAGGACTTATGGCAGTTTGACTCACTCTCCCGTGTGCAATGGGATAAGACCCCACGGGGTGCAAGAGCTAAGTCTCGCTGACCATTAGCCTTTGAGTGTTTATTTTGTTCTTAACATGCTGAGCCAAATATCGGGAGAGGCTCCTTGCTCTAGCGCAGCAAGTGCTTGGGCAATTACTACCTTGTCACATTTTTGTTGGGCTCTGAGCTTGCAAACCATCCAGAGAAGAAACACTAAGCCAGCACACAAGGCAACACTAAACAGGCCAATCCCTACCCACTCCTTAAAGAAAGAAAAGGCTGAAGAAATCCAAGAGGAGAGTCCTTCAGTCAGTGATAGACTCGTGTCGAGTTGATGGCTACTACTGCTGCTCGCAATGATTCAAGTGTCTCATCAAATCCCTCTGACCAATTCCCTGCAAGATATAAAGATAATTTTCTAGACAAGTTAGCTGCCTGTGTGTAATTATCATACTGCACGCTGGTAATGCACAGGGCGCCCAACCTTCTTTCGCACCCCAATTGGGCTAATGGGAAAAGAATATCCAATCTTTCTTCTATTAAATCAATGCGCTGATTGACCACCATCAGCCCGCCTTTTAATTGGGCACTAGCAGAAGTATGATGGTCGACTGCGTCTGCCACCGTTGCAGATAGTTGATTTAAAACTGTGCCTGTTTGGACTGAGGTAGACATGGCGATCTCAACGGCAGTAGCTGCAACCGCGGTGACAGAGATCGCCGTTATAATGGCTGCGGTTATTCCAAAATCTCGTTTCTGTCTGAATAATGACAGAGTAGATGGGATTTCTACGGGAATGGGAACCCATCTTGGCACTTTAGCAACCATGGCACGCCTTGCCTGTTTGGCGGTCCAACACTGAGACATTATGCAGGAATCATTAGTACAATTTTCAAATGAAGAATTTGAAAGAATAAACAGGAGGGGGGATAAACACACACTGGAGTAGGTGAAAAGTCAATTTGTTCCTGAATTTTATCAACCCCAGTAATTTCTAAAGTAGAATTATTATATATTTTCCAGGTTCCATCAGGTCTCCGGGTTGCTATCTTATGAAACTGATAAAATTTGGAAACACCATTAAAGATGGCTTTCCCTGTGGTTCCACCCTGAATAAAGACCAACAGACTAAGATCTGTGCAACTACCATTAACTCCACAGAGTAACCACTTATGGAAAGGATGTACCTTGAAATCTTGAATAAACATCCCCTGTTTCATATCCTCCTCTCCTTCTGGGTCAAACCTCATATTAGGGGAGAAGGAAAAGGTCTTATCCTGGTTTGCCCAACTAGTAAGAAAGGACTGACAATCAGACCAAGGAGGAATGGTCTCTTCATTATCTAGACTACAATGGGGAGCTATCCTAGGTTGAGAAGGATGTTCCTTATAAATGGCATTAGGTGATATAAAAGTACCATTGATCCAAATTGCCTTTTGCCAAAAGGTATTGCTTGTAATGATTATGTCTGTGTTGCTGGTATTTTGAGTAGAGTATAACCAGCCTCCTTGTTCGTCA
>JADRCD010222580.1:0-47106 GCA_019843815.1 Montemys delectorum | reverse complement strand
GGACACTATTGTGGATGTCAACAAGTGCTTGCTGATAGAAGCCTGTTATAGCTGTCTCCTGAGAGGCTCTACCAATATTTGATGAATACAGAGATGGAGGCTCACAGTCAACCATTGGACTGAGCACAGGTTCCCCAATGGAGGAGCTAGAGAAAGGACTCAAGGAGCTGAGGGATTTGCAGCCCCATAGGAGGAACAACAATATGAACTAACCAGTACCTCCAGAGCTCCCAAGAACTAAACCACTTACCAAACAGTACAAATGGTGGGACTCATGGCTCCAGCTGCATATGTAACAGAGGATGGCATTGTCAGTCTTTAAGGGGAAGAGAGGCCCTTGGTTCTGTGAAGTCTCTATGCCCCAGTGTAGGGGAATGCCAGGGCCAGGAAGTTGCAGTGGGTTGGTTAGTGAATAGGGGGAGGGGTAAGGCAATAGTGGGTTTCCAGAGGAGAAACCAAGAAAGGGGATAACATTTGAAATGTAAATAAAGAAAATATGTAGTAATAAAGAAAAGTAATAAAAATGAAAGAGACAAAATATTGAGGAATATCATTTGTTATATGAGAATTTTCATGGGGAAGAGTCAGCTGAGCATGGAAATAACAAGCAAATCATTTGTAGTATGATGAAATACAACAGAGAAGAGAACAATGAGAAATATTCAAATGAAAGAAACATAATATTGTATCAAGAGAAAAGGACAAAAAAGAGTTGTTTTATACAATGTGTTCTAACTGACTTTAAGGAAGGAATATGTGGGAAGAGTGGTGTTATTTGTGAGTTTTGTAGAGTGAGAGAAAAGGACAGTTTGTTGATTTGTTTTCTGAGACTCTACTGTTTGTTTTTCATCATTAATTTATAATTTCATCTATCATAGTGATTATTTTTCAGTGTTGTTCTTTGCCTTTGGGCCAATTTTACCTCTAAGAATATTAAATCAAGACAATATAATTTCACTGTCAATATCGAATTCTCTAAGTTCTCTAAGAGCAATTAAAGTAAAGTAATATCTCATCAAGGAAAGGAGAGGAGGAAAAGTGTGTGAAAATAGCCAAGTGGATAGGAGCGGACTTATTGAGACAAGTAGCATAGATTCTCTTGATTACTAGCTCATGCCCATCTTAATTATGTGGTTATCAGCAGGGTCTCTTTTTTTCATTTTTCTTCCCCTTGAACCATTTTGTCGATCATCAAATATGAACTAATGAATCTGAACTTACAACTTTTGACCATATTTGGAGACAGAACTCAATTCTTTGTCATAGTTCTCCAATTACTTCACTCTTCACCAAGCCTCAGGTGTGGGTAAATCATTGAACAGATTTTAAAAACCAAGCATCACCCAATTCTTACTGTGTCACAATTCATAATTTTCTCAAGATCATATTGGTCCCACCTTTGTCTTAGAGCCAGGCAAGTTCTTTGGAATCTTATTCCTCTTAAGAAATCAATATCCATGCAAGAACTTTGTAAGACTTACTCACTCATTCCTGAAGAATAGGCTCTGCCTAAATCCCATTTAATTATTCAGTGTCCAAGACTTTGCATTCAAGTGAAATGATACTACTCTTTCCTTTGTGTTAAGCTGATATTTCTTTATCTCTGAGTTCTAGAACAAAATCCTGAGGTAATAGGTTTATAATATGACTTCCAACATATCAATGATTAAAACTCATGCTCAAATGATATAGAACTAGTTCGATTCATTAATAATTCAGAACATTTAAAATAAGAGATTTGATCATTCTCTAGGTTTCTTGTGATGGACCAGAGCAGGCAAAAATATTTTATTGCTCATAGATGACTGACATTAACATATTCTAAAACATAACAATGTACCACATAGATACACAAATTATATATATATTCTTGTGTTCGTTCATTATGTTACTCTGTTATGTTTTAGAATCTTTGTGAGCATGCCTTAATACTTTCTGTAGTTATTTGTATAGAATTGATTTCTTGATGTTTGAGGACTTGTAGATTTTATTAGTGGCCCTGGGTATTGTTTATTTTTTGTTTTGTTTTGTTGTTGTTTTATTTTTTTCCATTTTCTTTATTTATGTCTTTGGATTTTGTTTTGGTTTCTATGTCTTTTAGTTTTGCTATGAGGGTTTTTCAGTACATATTCTCCATCTTGTTTGTTCTTAATATGTTGAACTATTTATTCAATCATATTCAGTTTTGTAGATCTTTTCTGTTTTTGAATTTTGTTCATTTGTTTTTCAAAATATGTTCTCATCTATGCTTCCTAGATTCAAATTTTAAATGTAAGAGAATATTCTGGATTAACTATAAATGTAGGAAAATTTAATTGGTGAAGTCCCCTGGGTGAGGCTATATTAAAGAAATAATAGACAAGAGAATAACTGGGTATAAGGGATGTGACTATGAAAATGAGCAAAAATCAGAATGGACAAAGGTAAATATAAGTAGAGGTGGGTTGAAAATTATCACAGAAGAAGGGAGAAATGTAAAATAACTGTAAGAACTACTGACAAAGTTTTAAGTATTCATAAGAGTAATTAATTTGGAGTACACTTAAAATGTATACTATACTTTATTGATGAATAAGTTGATGTATAAACTTATTTTTTTTCTGAATTGGAATGTTTATTTTGCTTATAGTAGGAAAAAGTCCACCTAACAAAGATTACAATATAAAAATACAATTTTGAGTTGTTGTTCAATGGTTTCTAAAATATTCCTCAAACATTACTGGACATTTCTTTTGCTTTTGGTTGCTATATAGGTGTGTAGAGTACATTTCCATTGCTGAAGTCATTGAGTACTTTAGAAACTGGGCCCAGAGAACCTTGACCTGGTCATAAGCCAAATGACTCTTCCTTGAGGATAAGTTTTCATAGTACCAGTGATGCCATTCAAGTTTACAAAATCCACAAACCCTACTGATACATAAAAACTATGTGCCACAAGAAGTATCAGAATATCACAGCACAATAATTCTAATACTATATACATTCTGGAGTGTAACGAGCAACTGTATAATTCGACTTATGTCCCACTCAAAAAGGAGATCCTGAAGGATACCTTAAACCTAGTCAACTATCTATCATCAGTGAAGTCAAAGACCTTGGAGCAGAACTTATAATGACCACTTTACTAAATGAGTTTAATCTCTATCTACATTCTAAATATTTTTATTATGCCTACTTATAATTTTAATCCTAGTCTCTCAAGAGTAAACTTTTCCTTCAAAAAAATAAACCAAACAAAGTCTATTTTAGAATAAAACAGATTTTTAGCTGTGGAACCCAGACTCAGTGGATATATGTGAAAAACTTCTCAGGCACCTTAAGACTCAGGGAACAATATGGAAATAGGGCCAGAAGAACCACTGAACCAGGGAGCTGTGTGTGTGTTTGTGTGTTTATGTGTATATATGCATATGCATCCATGTTTGTGTGTATGCATGTTTCAGAGTAATACTAGAAACTACACACATAAAGTCTCACCAATATAACTGCCTAGATATGGGCTGAACCAGAAAACAGCAGTAATCTTGTCAAACATGTCATCTCAACCCAATACAAAGAAGCACAGGAGAAAAAAAGTGTAGTGTTGAAGAAGGAAAAAATTTCTCAAGAAAGAAGCAAAAAATTGCTTGTAAAATTTATGACCATAGATAGTTGACTAGGTTTTCAGTATCCTTCCAGATCTCCTTTTTGAGTCAGACATAAGTCCAATTATACAGCTGCTCCTTACACTCCAGAATGTGTTATCCCTGAAGACAGATATACAACAATATTATATTTACTAATTAGGATATATCTGAGAACTTGTATACACAAATGTACAAACAATTATAGAAAATCAGGCCCTGAATATGAAAAAGAGGAGAAGAAGATGAGTATCTGAGAGATTTAGAAGGAAGAAAGCTGAGAAGAAAAATGATTAAAATTATTCTATAGATTAAAACATAAAAGAAAAATATAAGATATTTATTTCTGGTTTTCGAAATTTTGAAATACCTCTACCAAATTATCCTAAGTGTGTTGGAGTATACTTTTTCACATTATGTGAAGGTGTTTCTCTGTAGTTTCAACTGTTAATTCTCAACAGGCAGAGAGCTAAATGCTGACAAGTTTTTGTTATTGATATTTATGTCACACTACTAGGTTTTTGTTTTGTAAATGTATATATTTCCTCACTTACTGAAAGGCAGTCTAAGAGATTCTTCAACTGTGGGGTCACTGTTGATTGCTTGTAATAAAAAGATGATTGTCAATAGCTGTGGATAATAGTATGAGGGTAGAACTTCCAGGAAGAGAGAGTGATGCATGTGCATACATACAACAAGAAGAAGGTTTTTTTGGAGGCAAACACAGAAAGAAATGAGTTTACTAGAACAGGAACAGAGAGATTAAGAACTAGATACATAGGTTAGAATACTTGGATTAAGTTTAAATGGCAGTTAGGAGCATGTGCTCTTGTGGTAACTTGGATCATCTTTTGGGTATATATACAGGCTGGTATAACTGGGTCTTCAGGCAGAGCTATTTCCAGTTTTCTGAGATAATTCCAGACTGATTTCCAGAGTGGTTGTACCAGTTTGAAATCTTACCAGCAATGGAGGAGTGTTCCTCTTTCTCCACATCCTTGCCAGCATCTGGTGTGTTTTTGATCTTAGCTATTCTGATTAGTATGAGGTAGAATATCAGGATTCTTTTGATTTGCACTTCCCTGGTGACTAAGGTTGTTGAACATTTCTTTAGGTGCTCCTTGGCCATTCAAAATTCCTCAGTTGAGAATTCTTCATTTATCTCTGTACTCCATTTTTAGTAGGTTTATTTGGTTTTCTGGAGTCTAACTTCTTGAGATCATTATATATTTCGGGTGTTAGCCCTCTGTCAGATGTAAAGCTAGTAAAGATCTTTTCCCAGTCTGTGGCTCAGCAACAATTGGAGGACATCTAAACAACTGTCATTCTAAAGGTCAACAGTGTACAAAAGAAACTAAAAGGTGTAAGAAATTGACTGTGTGTGAAGAAGGGTTAGGAAGAACTTCTGAATATATGTCTTAGATTCACTATTGCTATGATGTATCACCATGACTGTAGTAATTAGAGAAGGAAAGGGATTATTAGGGTATACTTCCATAACACTATTACTCACTGAATGATGTCAGGACAAAAACTTAATCATGGAAGGCCTGGAGACAGGAATTGAAGGTAAAACTATGGAAGGGTGCTCTGTGTTGACTTGCTCCCTACGGTTTACTCAGCAAGTGTTTTTATAGTACCCAAGCCTATGGATGGCACCAACCATTGCACATTGTATTCTTCTCTAACAATCACTAAATAGTAATATTTCAAACACCTGAATCTTATGGAGGGAAAGGACATTTCCTTCTTTCAAAATATTCTAGCATGTTTCAAGTTGACATAACACTATCCAGGAGAGTAATTGATGCTAAGTGTTAGTTGAGGAATAACAGAATTGTTATTAATTTAGGAAGCTGTGAGTCTGATACAACGAAGAGAGAGTGATCAGTGACTTTGTGAGACCTGTTAGTTCACAAAGATGTCAACTTCTGAACATGAGACAGCTTGAAATTTACTTAAATTATAAAATTCCCCTTGAAGATAATCAGAAACATTTGAAGGTTTTGTTTAGTGGACAAATATGACAAACTTGAGTTTCTTATTGATTTACTGTGACATTAGAAAATAGAATTAGACTGAGCAGCCAAAAATACAGTAGGAAGTTCTGAATAAAATAAGGGGATAAGAGATCAGAGAATAGTCATGATTTTATACAGAAGAAATGAAGGTATGATATGTACCCAGATATGTTATGGAGAAGAGCAATTCTTAACTTCATGTGGGAAACAAAAAAACCCAAGATTGCTAAAAACAACCCTAGATTATAAAAGAACATTTGGAGCTATCACCATCCCTGACTTCAAGCTGTACTACAGAACATTAGTAATAAAAGCTACATAAAATTAATAGAAACAGAAAGGTTGATCAATGGAATCAAATTAAAGACAAAGAAATAACCCCACCCCCACGAAAACGCACATGGACACTTGATTTTTAACAAAAAAGCCAAAGGCATACAATGGAAAAGGGGGAGCATCTTAACAAAAGGGATTTTCCAACTGTATATGTGCATGTAGAGTAATGAAATTTCTCCATAATATTTTTATTTTTATTAGATGTTTTGTTTATTTACATGTCATGAAAAAAGAAAAAATAAAATAAAAATAAAACAAAAACAAAAACAAACCCGTGTTCCCTCTGCCTCCACCTGCTCACCACCCCACCCTCTGGCATTCCTCTACATTGGGACATAGAAACTCACAGAGCCAAGGGCCTCTCCTCCAATTGATGACCGACTTGGCCATCGTCTGTTATACATATACTGCTGGAGCCATGAGTCCTAACATGTGTAGTCTTAGGTTGGTGGTTTAGTGCCTGGGAGTTCTGAAGGTGTTAGCCTCATAATGTTGTCCTTCCTAAGGGGCTGAAAACTCTTCATCTCCTTGAGTCCTTTCTCTAACTCCTTCATTGCAGACCCTGTACTCAGTCCAATAGATGTCTGTGAGCCTCTACTTCTGTATTAGTCGGGTACTGTCAGAGCCTCTCAGGAGACAGCTATATCAGGATCCAGTCAGACACCACTTGCTGGTACCTACAATAGTGTCTGGATTTGATGATTGAATATGGGAAGGATTCCTAGTGGAGCACTTTCTGAATTGTCTTACCTTCAGTCTCTGCTCTATTGTTAGTACCTGCTACCCCTTCCATGGGTATTTTTGTTCCACCTTTTAAGAAGGAATGAAGTATCCACACTTTGGCCTTCCTTCTTCTTGAATTTGTTGTGATTTGTGGATTATATTTTGTGTATTCTGATCTTCTAGGCTAACATCCACTTATCAGAGAAGGCATACCATGTGTGTTCTTTTGTGATTGGGATACCTCACTCATGATAGCCAAAACTATTCTCAACAATAAAGAAACCTCTGGTGGAATCACCATTCCAGACCATAAGGTGTACATAAAAACAATTGTGGTAAAAT
Source organism: Montemys delectorum (assembly GCA_019843815.1). Classification (NCBI taxonomy): domain Eukaryota; kingdom Metazoa; phylum Chordata; class Mammalia; order Rodentia; family Muridae; genus Montemys; species Montemys delectorum. Next base: position 40,061 of record JADRCD010222580.1, on the reverse strand, counting down.
CTGCATGGTATTGGTACAGTGACAGGCAGATAGATCAATGGAATAGAATGGAAGACCCAGAAATGATCCCACAAACCTATGGTCACTTGATCTTTGACAAAGGAGCTAGAACTATCCACTGGAAAGAAGACAGCCTTTTTGAAAACAGCAAATGGTGCTGACTCAACTGAGGGTTAGCATGTAGAAGAATGCAAATCAATACATTCCTATCTCCTTGTAGAAAGCTCAAGTCCAAGTGGATCAAGGATCCCCACATAAAACCAGATACACTTAAACTAATAGAAAAGAAAGTGGGGAAGAGCCTCGAGCACATAGGCACAAGGGAAATTTTCCTGAACAGAACACCAATAGCTTATGCTCTAAGGTCAAGAATTGACAAATGGGACCTCATAAAACTGCAAAGCTTCTGTAAGACAAATATCTCCATAATTATCACCCTGCAACCAAATCCAAGAACATATCAAAACCATCATTAACCACAATCAAGTAGGCTTCATCCCATGGATGCAAGCTTGGTTCAATATATGAAAATTCATGAAAGTAATCCACTATATAAACAAAATCAAGGAAAAAAATCGCATGATCACTTCTTTACATGAAGAAAAAGCACTTTACAAAATACAACACCCCTTCATGTTAAAAGTATTGGAGGGATCAGGAATTCAAAGCCCATAGCTAAACATAATAAACACAATTTACAGTAAACTATCAGCAAAATCAAACTAAATAAAAACATACTTGAAGCAATCCCACTAAAATCAGACACAATACAAGGATACCCACTCTTCCTGTATCTATTCAATATTTTACTCAAAGTACTAGCTAGAACAATAAGACAACAAAAAGACATCAAGGGGATACGGATTGGCAAGGACAAAATAAAGGTATCACTATTGGCAAATGATATGATGGTATACATAAGCGACCTCAAAATTTCTACCAGAGAACTTCTCCATCTGATAAAGAACTTCAGCAATGTGGCCAACTTAAAAATTAACTCAAATAAATCAGTAGCCTTCATTTATGTGATGGAAAAACATGGTGAGAAAAAAATTTAGGGAAACAACTTCATTCACAACAGTCACAATTAATATAAAATATCTTGTGGTAACTCTAAGCAAACATGTTAAAGACCTGTATGACAATAACTTCAAGTCACTCAAGAAAGAAATTGAAGATCTCAGAAAATGGAGACACCTCCCATGCTGATATATTGGCACAATTAATATAGTAAAAATGGCCATCCTACCAAAAACAATCTGCAGAGTCAAATGCAATCTCCATCAAAGTGCCAACACAATTCTTCAAAGACATGGAAAGAGCATTTCTCATGTTATTCTGGAAAGGCAAAAAAGCCAGAATAGTGAAACAATTCTTAACAATAGAAGAAAAGCTGAGACAAATCATCATCCCTAACCTCAAGCTTTACTACAGAGCATTTGTGACAAAATTTCTATGGTATTGGTACAATGACAGAGGAGTTGATCAATGAAATAGAATTGAAGACCCAGAAATAAAGCCACACACTTATGGACACTTGATCTTTGACAAAGAAGCAAAAAACACACAATGGAAAAAAAAGCATCGACAATAAATGGTGAAGGTCTAACTGACTGTCGGTATGTAGAAAAGTGAAATTAGACCCATTTGTCACATTGCACAAAGCTCAGATCCAATTGAATCAAGGACCTCATCATACCACCAGATACTCAAATCTAATAAAAGAGAAATTGGGAAAAAGCCTTGAACTCACTGGCACAGAATTCCAATGGTTTATGCTGCAAGATAAAGAACTGATAAATGGGACTTCTTGAAACTGCAAAGCTTTTGTAAGGCCAGGGACATAGTCAATAATAGAAATTGACAACCTACATGTAGGGAAAATATCTTCACTAATCACACATCGGATAGAGGGCTAATATCCAAAATATATGAAGAAATCAAGAAGCCATCCACCAGAAAACTGAACAACTCAATCAAAAAATGGGGTATAGAACAAAACCGAGAATTCACAATAGAGGAATCTCGAATGGCTGAGAAGAACCTAAAGAAATGTTCAAAGGCTTTAGTGATCAGAGAAATATAAATCAAAACCACATTTAGATTCCACTTTATATCAATCAGAATGGCTAAGATCAAAGCCACAGGTGACACCACTGGTTGGAGACGATGTGGAGAAAACAAAACACACCTCCATTGCTGGTGGATTGCAAACAGGCACACCCACTCAGGAAATCTATCTGGAGGTTCCTCAGAAAATTGGAAATAGATCTACCTGAAGAGCCAAGAATACCACTCTTGTGAATATACCCAAAAGATGTCCCACCATGCCACAGGGGTACGTGTTCCACTATGTTCACAGCAGTCTTATTTGTGACAGCCAGATGCTAGAAACAATCTGGATGTCCCATGACAGAAGAATGGTTACAGAAAATGTGCTTTGTTTACACAATGGAAAACTACTCAGCTATTAATAACAAGGACGTCCTGAGTTTTGCAAGCAAATGGCTAGATGTACAAAATATCATTCCGAGTAAGGTAGTTCAGACCCAAAGGACATGCATAGTATATACTCACTAATAAGTGGATATTATTCAAAACATGCAGAATACCCAAGATAGAGTCCACAGAGCTCAAACAGATCAGTAAATGGATGGGCCCAAGTGAGGAAGCCTTAGTCCCACTTTGGAGGGGAAAAATGCAATCACAAGTGGGGAGGGAGGGTTTTTGGCTTTTCTTTTTTTTTATTAGATATTTTTCTTTATTTATATTTCAAATGACATCTCCTCTCCCGATTTCCCCCCCAATAAACAAACAGACAAACAAACAAACAAACAAATGAACACCCTGTTCCCACTGCCTTTCCCCCTGCTCACCAACCCACCCTCTTCTACATCCTGGCCCTGGCATTCCCCTACACTGAGGCATAGTAAATACTCACTAATAAGTGGATATTATTCAAAAAGAGCAGAGTACTCAAGATACAGTCCACAGAACTCAAATAGATCAACAAGTTGAAGGACCCAAATGCAGATGCCTCAGTCCCATTTGGGAGGGGAAAAATGCAATCACAATTGGGAAGGGAGGGGTTTTGGCTTTTCTCTATAAAACTGAGAATTGCTCTTTGATGGTCTGCAAAATATATTGGAATTTATGGGAATTGCATTGAATCTGTAGATTGCTTTTGGTAAAATAACCATTTTCACTACGATAGTCCTATAGCCCCATGAGCATGGAAGATTTTTCTATCTTGTGATATCTTCCTCAATTTCTTTCTACTGAGACTTGAATTTCTCTTTATATGGGCCTTTCAATCACTTGGTTAGAATTACACCCAGATATTTTATATTATTTGTGGCTAGTTTAAATAGTGTTATCTCTATAACTCCTTTCTCAGTCCATTTGTTATTTATGTAGAGGAGGCTATTGATGCTTTGAGTTAATTTTTTATACAGCCACTTTGCTGAAGGTATTTATCAGCTGTAGGAGTCCTTTGGTAGAATATTGGGGTTGCTTATGCATACCATCATATCATCCTTGAATAAATATACTTTTATTTATTCTTTACAATTTGTATCCCCTTGATATCACTTCTTTGTCTTATTGCTCTAGCTAGAAGATCAATAATATGTTGAATGATTAGGTAGAGAACATACAGCTTAGTCTTGTTCCTGATTTATTGGGATTGCTTTGAGTTTCTCTCTAATTGGATGCTGGCAATTGAAATGCTATATGTTGTTTCTTTTATTATTGTTTTATATTCTTTAGGGATGCCCCTTGTATCTTGATCTCAACAAGACTTATAGCAGGAAGGATTGTTGGACTTTTGTCCAAGGGATTTTCAGCATCTCATGCAATGATTATGTGATTTCTTCTTTTTTGTTTGTTTACAGTGTGGATTATATTCATTGATAGTCATATATTGAGACAGTCCTGTATCCTGGGGATGATGCCTACTTGATCATTGGATTGGATTCAGTTTGAGCGCACTTTATTGAGTATTTTTGCATGAATGTTCATTAGGAAATTTGGTCTGAAATTCTCATTGTTGAGTCTTTGGGCAGTTTAGGTTTCAGTGTTACTGAAGGCTCATAGTATGAGTTTGGCACTGTTCATTCTCTTTTCATTGTGTGGATTAGTTTGAGAAGTACTTGTATTAGCTTCTTCTTTGAACTTCTGATAGAATTCTGCCCTAAAACTATCTAGCTATTGGTTAGAATACTTTTAATGACTGTTTCTATTTTCTTAGGTGTTTTTGTGGTGTTTAAATAATTAAACTGATCTTGAGTTAACTTTGGTAGGAAAAATTGTAGGTATAAGATTTTGTGCCTGGGTTGGTGTCCCAAGTATTCCTTTGGAAATCTTGCTTGATTATAGAAGATGGTATGTTCAGGCTCCATGTCTTCCATTGCTAGGAGTCTTTCCTAGGGTCATGCTCCAAGATTTCTTGGCATTTCCATTGTTATGAGTTTCTGGCTCATCCCAGAGATATCCCCATCAATCTAGTTGTCTGTGCCAGTAATCTTTCCCTCTGCCCCACTCTCTCCTCATTCCTCTTTTTCCCATCTCTACCTTACCCTTTACCAGTCTCCTCCATCTACCCCTGATGTAATTTAGACACAAGGCCCAGGAGCCTTGACTCTTCCCTGATGACTAGCTTACATGGTATGAGAAGGTACAATACAAGCTTTCAAGGAGCCAAACCACTAAATATCCTTCTTAACTTTTATGCTTATGAGGCCCAACAAGGATCATATGGGACAATTGCTTTAATGACACAGTGATAACACACAAACTTGATTGAAATATACCCATGTGTCATTGGATTTATGTACTGTTCAATAGGTAGAATATTATGTCTTTACTGGAAACTAGACAATGGTTAGTGAAGTCATAGATCTTGGAGGACTTACAACCAAAATCTTACTAAATGAGTATAACACACAACCACATTGTAAATATGTTTTCTTTTACCAACATGTATGTATATAATCCTCAAATCATATCAACATGCGTTCTCTTTGAAACAGGAAGAGACTTTTTCTGAAAACTACAAGTAATCAAAATGCATATTTATGAATGCTAGCCTCAATGAACGAATCAATAAAAGAACTCTGAAACTATAGAACAAAGGGGAGAAAGGTCTTAAGACCCAGTTGGTCAGAAAATTTGCTTAATACTCTATCTTCTAATGTAGGAAACAACACTGATAAAATCGCCCCAATATGTCTGCCTAAACATGTGCTAAAGAAGGTCAACAGCAATAGATATGCCAATGTGAATGGATAAACTACACTAAGATTCACTCCTATATAAAGAACTGCAAGCCAAGAAGGAATGGTGAGAACGTGACAAAATAGTTTCTAAGGTAGAAGCACACCAATTGTTTAATGGATACCAAATACCAAAGTGTTTATAAAACAACATTATACCAACTGAGAAGGTACTATTAAATATATATGTATTTATGTATATATACATGTAAGGTAAGTAGTCAGTGGAAAAGACTAAGAATTGAAATGTGTAAAGAAGGATACATGACAAGATTTGGAGGTAGAATAAATTATTATTTATAATTTTAAAAATGGAAGGTAAAAAACAAGAAGAAAAATAAAAATGTTGAAAAGGCAGGTGGCCTGGCTGGTGGCCTGGCTGAGGTTCTCTCTCCTTCCCTGGAGGCAGAGGGCTTGCTGCTGAGGCCCAGGCCTCTCTCTCTCCCCAGTGATGACCTGTTGCAGCACGGTGCCTTAGTTAAAAAGGAGGCCATGTATAAATGAGCTATTTTATTATAGGAAGGAGAAACTATGCAGGTTAAGTAAAGGGAACAAAAGGAGTTGAAAGGGAGAAAGGGAGAGAGAGGCAGAGAGAGAGAGGGAAAGAGAGAGGCAGAGAGAGAGAGAAAGAGAGAGAGAAAGGAAGTAAGAGAAGAGAACAAAGAGCAGAGAGGAGAGAGATCAAGAGAAAAAGAGAGAGAGGAAGTAAGTGTAAGATAGTAAATAGAAAGAAAGCAACAGAACAAGAGTGCAAGAGTAAGAGGAGAAGAGTAAGGGAGTGAGGGAGCAAGAGAAAAAGAGTGCAAGAGTAAGAGAGTTAGAAGAGGGCAAACCAACCCTTTTATTGTATGGGGCGTGGCATGCCTGGCTTGTGGTCAGATGAATGTGTGTAAGGTCCAGTTAGAATGCTGAGAGCTTGAGGCATTGTCTGCCTGATAGAGCACACATCTCCTGCAGGGGCAGCTGTGAGGGGTGTGGGCTGAAATCTGAGCCATCATCTCAGGAGCCATCACCAAACTCCTACTGTCCCTTATGAACAAATTTACTCTGCTCAGTGGGTCTCTGGGGTTCTCAGGTGGCTGCTCTACAGGACCCCGACTGTCAGAACAGCCCACTGCCCCACAGAAAAATGTACTGAATTCTGCTAATTTTAAGTATAGGGATACTTGGCAAATTATGCTAAATGATTGTGATTCCTTGGTTTTTGAGTATATTTTATTTATCTTTGATATCATAACATAATACATCATTCAATATACATGTGTACATGTATATATTCTTTAGTACAGAAATATAATGGCTCAATCTAAATATTGTTGCTAGTATGCATATGATTATAGTTAGTACATAGATGTTCCTATCTCTGATGTTCATTTTTGCCTTTCATGCTGGCACAACCTGAAACCATTTGTGATGTTTGTCTCTGGGAGGGGTTACCTACAACTCTTTGGCATGTGGAAATATTCATGGGGTATCTTTTATATTAGTTGATGAAATAATGCTATGTGTATTGTGGGTATTCAATTTTCTAGACAGAATTTATCTAGATAATGTATAAATTACAGAAGATAGTTAGGTAAGAGTAAATGAGGAGCCATGTTTTATTCATTTTAAGGTCTGGACAGTGGATGTGTGTTTCAGGTTCTTCCTGATTTCTTGAAAATAATGGCATATAACCTGAAATTTAAAGCCAAACCGACTATTTCTGTCTTAAGTGGCTTCTTTTTCAGAGGATGAGAAATGACACAGTGACATAAGAGAGTATTGGAAATAATTTTAAATATAGAATTCTATAGGTATTTTTGTGGCTGACATTGGTATAAAATTGCCATTTTAACATCATCATCCTTATTTAGTACATGGGGGAGTAGTTTTCCTTACTTTGTATGTCAAGAGACAGAAAGGAAGGACTAACAAGTACTTGGGTATGTGAGATGCAACACAATTGGTCCATAAAATTCCTCCTGAAAAAATCCACTGGAACAATGTCCAGAGAGTTGCATATAACATAAAAAAAGTACTTAGATAATAATGTCAGGATTAAGGTAAGTGAATGAAGGAAGCACAATGTCTTCCATGGAATCAACTTGTTTACTTTTCAATGTGAATGTGATTTGCTTAGGTTTAAACTATATACAGTAAGTACTAATTCCAATATCCAAAGATATGCTGAGTCAATGGAAACTGCCAAGATGATTTTAACTGGATGATTGATGCATAATGTAAAGATATACTCACTTCTTGGAAACATAACTATTTTGTCTGAACAGGTGATAAAAGGTGATGTTTATGTAATAAGGGAGCATGTTCAGTGAACTAAAGCTAAGAATTAAAAGATTAACAAGAAGGACTTCCTGCTTCAAACTTTCTTTTTTTTAACATTATGAAAATCATGGTCTCAGAGAGTATAAAAGGCCAGCAGAAGCTCTCCAGAAGCAATCTTGAAGATACCATGGCCAAGCTCATTCTTGCCACAGGTGAGTTGATAATCTGAAATAGAATTTCTTTCTTGCCTGAAGATTTCCTCTCACAGGATCTGACAAGGAAGCAATTTGGACAGTACAACTCTATGCTTTTATATTCTTTGTAATTAAAAAATTTCTATATTTTTCAGTCCTTCCTTAACTCTAATAAGTTCATGAGGTAAGAGAGTACTTCTGCCTTCACTGATAGCAGAGACATAACCGTAATGGATCACCTTCATTCAAGGCTTGAATTCCTTCTTTCCCAGTCAGTCAGTATCCTGATCCTCATGCTTTACCACCTGTGTGAAATTTCTATTCTGTTTATTTTCATGTTACTGTCCTAGAACAAGTTTTTCAGAGATGAAGAGCAGTAGAATCTGAGATAGAGGTAGTTGAGCTTTTTTTGTCCTTCTCCTTTCAGATAATTTTCATCTATTCTCCATTGGCCTGTTTCAATGATAACTCAAGTTAACACAGGAAGAAACATTCAGTTTCCAAAAAGATATATTTAGGTATTTTAAGCCAAGTTCTTCAAAACTTATGAGTAGCTGTAAATCTGTCCCCTACACATTTTTTCAGCTTCACATATTTGTTCAAGCGAAGACCAAAGCTCAGTGTTTAAAATATCCATAGCAGAGGTGTTCTAGCTACATGATCATGATTCAAACACCAAATCTCTGCACTAATGAGACACAGTCAGAAATCTCTTCAGTAGAAGGTCAGCCTGGACTACATACTGAGGCACCATATATAAATGGCTAAAGAACATAGAAAAAGAGAAACATCCTTAAACCTCAATGTTTCCATTGGAACTAAAAATGCCATTTGGAACAAAAGATTGTATTTTCTCCAGCAAAGGCTCTTGACATGTAATTTCAAGTACTGGCAAAGTTTCAAATGATATTGAATGGTATATTTTAGATATTTTCCTGGCTGGGAGAACAATTGATGCATCTGGAATGCAGGTCTAGAGACTGAAGCTACTGTTACTGTATGTTTGCTCATTAAGCAGATGATTTTCTGAGTACTTTCACTCAATATGGTTTGTAAAGATAAGGTATTTAAATTTTGTAACAATTAGAAAAAAGGAGGACATTGCCAGGTTTTACTAATCAATGAAGAGGAGTTTGAATGGCATGGTGACTTCAAGGGCAACATCTTGTATGACTATAAAGTTTCTAGGGGACTGAATAATGTTTAGTACGTAGGATGGCCCACAGGATTTGCAAATTATATCCTTATGCTTCTAGAAACTGACCTAGAGAAAATGTGTCTTCCCTCTTTAGGTTTGGCCATTGTGCTGAATGTTCAGTTGGGTGAGTTATTGGCAAAAACCTTATTTCAGTATTCCTATCATCCTTGTTAATAATTACCAATGCAATTGTTTGCCTATCATGATTCAGTTTCAAATTGGTTTATCATATTGATTTATTGGCAAAAATTTTAAGAGATAATTTGCTTGGGCAAAATGAATGGGTTGGCTTTGATTGTTGTAGACTCATCTCAACTGTCACTGTTCTCCTCTCTTGTGAGTTAGTGAGAGTTTTGCAACTGACAATTTCTGGGTTTGTTTTCACAAGAGGCTCGGTCATCTAAGCTTTGATGAGGAATCTCCACTAATTATCAAAAATTGAACAATTAATGATTTGAAACATCCTATATAGCTGGTGGAAGAAACATGGCAAGTGAAGGAGGCCTGCAAAATTGTAAGCAAATGTACTGGTGTCTATATTAGGGTATTGTTTTTATCATACTTTTCCTAGGTTCTGCCTACCAACTGATGTGCTATTATACACGCTGGGCCAAGGACCGTCCTGGCTTGGGGAGTTTCAAACCTGGTAACATTGACCCTTTCTTATGTACTCACCTGATCTATGCATATGCTGGGATGCAGAACAATGAGATAGCCATGATAAATCAAGAGGACTCAAAGGAGTATGGAGAAATAAATGCTCTGAAAACCAGGTAAGAGAAAGATTAGGTAAGAAATACCTGGCAAGAGATCCCTCTTTGAAGTGGAATCTCTGTGTCAATAATTGACACATCTCAATTCTTATTTAAGTGTAGCTCAGAATTAGTGTGTTTGATTTGACAATTTGCCAGTAGATTTTTTTTTTATCTTAAATTGAGGCAATATGAATGTTTCTATTGTATTTGGCCTTTGAATTCTATCTACACTGAACAATGACTTATAATGCCATTTATGTATATGTCACCTCACTCCTACTGAATGTGGTAAAATTTCTTATCTTTTATTCTTGCAGGTATATTTTGTACATAATTAAACTTTGGACACATTTTCTCTGTTTAATATCTTCCTAACATTTGGTGAATATTACCATTCTATGTTCACTTTCTATGTGTTTGAAAATTTTAGATAGCATTCTTAAGTCCCACACTATTCTATTTATCTTTAAGTCAACTTTTATACTTCACATAAATTTGACCAGATTAAAACAAAACAGAGTTGTTAAATCTGTTTTCATTCTTTTTATGCACCAATAGTATTGTAGGTCTATGCATAGGGTTCTCTTCCTTGTTATGTGTCTCAGGTTGAGCTAGTCATTGGTTGGACAAACCTGTAATCTCTGCTCCATCGCCATTCCTTCAAGCAAAAGTCAGTAATTTTTACCACTAGAAACAGCACTTTCGTTTGTAAGAATCTAAGTTATGATTCCAAAGTGCAAATAAGTGCATGTAGAGGAATTATCTTGACTTTAATAATTTTATTTATTTATTTAAATTATTCACTTTACAGCCCACTCTGCATCTCTTCCATTTACCACTTCCTATAATCCCTCTCCCAACCCCCAGCACTTTCTCTTCTGAGTGGGGCATCTCCCCACTTTGGCTCCTCAAGTATCCAGTGAGGCTAGAAAAGGTAGCCAACTCTATTAGAAGAGCTTATCCTATGTATAAGCAACAGCTTTGAGGATATCCCACCAGTTGTTCAGGAACTACATGAAGACCAAGCTGCACATCTGCTACATATGTGCCAGGAGGCTTAGGTCCAGCCCATGTATGTTCTTTGGTTGATGGTTCACTTTAAGAACCCCAATGGTCCAGGTTAGTTGATTCTTTTGGTCTTCCTGTGGAGATCTTATCCCCTTAGGGGATGCAATCCTTCTTCCTATTCTTTCATAAGAGTCCCCTTGTCATGCGTAAGCAACAGTCCCTGACATCATTAATGACCTTCTGTTTTATTTGAAGCAGGAGTCCGCATGGCTGTCCTCTGAGATGTTTCACCTACCACCTGACTCAGACAGATCCATACACTCATAGCCAAGGAGTGGATGGAGCTTGAGGACTCTTACAGAAATTTTTTTTAGACATTTATTCTTTAATTGTCTTGCATCAAAATTAAGCAAAGAACTGATAGCAATATCTGCTCCCACTCCAGACCATAGAATCTTAATCTGTAAGAAAGGGGAAGAAATTTATAAATCTAATGTCTTTGCAACACTACTGATCATAATTATTTGGAAAATAGTCTTAAATCAACTATTCCCATAAGGATGTGCACTTCTGGAAAGATTGATTTGTATTCACTTATGGAAGTTTAGACATGAATATAGCCTAAAAAAGTCTGTTATTTGAAGTGGTCATGAAATGTATGAGTTTAGCTATAGTACTAAGAAATTGACTGCATAGTAATGTAGTCTATACACTGCATGGTAAACTTATGTTGAAAACCTTTCTTTAGAGACTCTTCAGTAAAAGTATAACAAATCATTTTAATATAAAATTTTCAAAAGTAATATAAAATTAAACTGGAATGTTTATTTTCATGGCAACACAGCAGAAAATAATATCAAGAATATGGAAATAACATTGCTAATTTACATAAAGGAAACCAAGACTTTTTTATTGTTATTTTTAAGAAACCCAGAGCTGAAAACTCTCCTGGCTATTGGAGGCTGGAACTTTGGATCTGTCCCGTAAGTGTTGTCCACATGTACTAGTGCTCGTTTTTAGTGTAAAGAAAACTATGGCAATACAAGCTTAATGCATTACTTCACATTCATGAAAAAAATTAAGAGTGTACATTGGGTAAATAGAATAGTCCAAATTTATTTCAGTAGAAGTTCTAATTAAATGGAACATATATGTGGGTATTACAAGTTTTAATTTCTTTAGGTATTCTGGATGTCATCTTCATACTGTTAGTTATGTGACACAAAGAGCTGTTTCGTATAGTATCTAAATCCTCCAGGTCAAAGGAGGATCACGTATTGCTTTTTTCTACCTATTCAAGAACTGAATTAAGGGCTCCTCATATAGAAAAAACCATCCTTTTGTTAATGTGAAGTAGAGTGTGCTTTAAGACAGTATGTGTTTGATAAATGAGGTTGGAAAGCTTTTATACTTAAAAGCAACATGTTAGCTAAGGCAGCACAAAGAAAACAAAGGTGATGCTGATATGACATTTCTGACAGGTGGTTTGAATGCAAAGGGAGGCTGAATACAAAGAAGGCAGCCTTGGTGAAGAACATAAAATCTAATGTTTTGGAATCTCAAATTAGCTGTGGAGTTTCTTTCTGCAATGTGTTAATTTCACATATGTAATCTGCTTTCTTTGATCTCTCTCAGGTTTAGTGTCATGGTCTCTACTGCTAAGAACCGGCATATATTCATTAAATCAGTTATCAAATTTCTGAGTGACTATGAATTCGATGGGCTGAATCTGGACTGGCGGTATCCTGGGTCTCGTGGAAGTCCACCTAAGGACAAGCATCTCTTCAGTGTCCTAGTGAAGGTGGGGCAATCCTGAAGTGACTTTCGTCCTAGAGATTGAAACTCTCTCCTTTCCAGGATGAATTGGTTTCTTCTAGCAGAAACCAATCTTGTCTTTAGGATTGTGTTATGTTACTATTGTATAGTTCCTCAAATACCTCTCATTATAACAAATATGAGTAACACTACATGCAGGTGCAGAACCGTCATATATCTTCTTGTGGTGTATATGATGTGAGTTCAGAGTCATTAAGGTATTTTCATTATAGACAAAGAACTAATGATTAGAAAAGGCTTTAATATATTTACAATGACCACTTAGATAAGAGTATCATATGTAATTTTATTGTTTCTGTACATAGGTAAAACCTGATAACAATTGTGTCAGAATGTCTAATGTTTCTCAATATTGTTTTCTCAATGGTAGTTAAAGGGCATAGGCTTAATCAGAAGCTTTTGCATCAAATTTTACAAAACTAAGGCAGAACACTGTTACATAGGCAATAATTGAAACCCATCTTGATAACAGACATTAGAAAGGTCCAGAGGGTTCAAAAGAAACCTAAACATGTGAGTAATTGACTCTGGATGAAGTAGGTCAGAAAGAGCTTTAGAGTGAGTAGTACTTGAATTCATTATGAGAATAAAACTGTTGTTTCAAATGTAAGTAAGCATGAGTTTGTCACAATGAAGAAATGGAGATTAATGAGCAAAACTCATTGTGAGACAGGTAAATGTATATGTATATATACATGCCAAATTCAGAGTATTTGGGTAAAATACTTTGTAGATAAAATCAGATATATAATTCTCTTGGAAGAACATGAGATATTTTGAAGGGCTGTATATATTAGAGCAATATGACAAAATTCTTTTTGAATGGGTTTTGTTTTATTAACTAGAAATAATTAAGAGTGTGAAGCCAATGATTCAGTGGGAAGCTCCTAAGGTAAATTACGAGTTACATTATTAGAGACAAACAATGGTTTTGTAAAAGAGATTGCATAAACAGAGAACTTAAAATTTAATGAGAACCAGGAGCCAATTTGTGTTAGTGTTGACAAAACCACCCAGTTTTCAGAATAAAAGACAGTATCAGAATATGTTACTTTGTTGAGAATAAATAGAGTAAGAGTTGATTTGGAGTAGGAAGAACTGATTCTTTTTTTTTTTTTTGAATCTTGCCTCCATGTTTTTTTTATTAGATATTTTCTTTATTTACATGTAAATTTCTCCTTTCCCAGTTTCCCCTCCAAAAACAAACAAACAAACAAACAAACAAACAAAAACAACAAGAACAAACCCCTGTTGCCTCCGCCCTCCCCATGCCTGCCACCTGACCATCTCCCACTTATTGGCCCTGTAGAGGCTCACAGCCATTCATTGAACTGAGTACACGGTCCCCAATGAAGGAGGTAGAGAAAGGATTTATGGAGCTGAAGGGTTTGCAGCCCCTTAGGATGAACAAGAATATGAACTAACTAGTACCCTCAGATCTCCCAGGGACCCAAATACCAACCAAGGGCTATACATGGTGGGACTGATTGTTTTGGCAGCATGTGTATAGTAGAATTGATTCTTTTAACCATGAAAATAGAGAACATGTGTTGTGTACACGACAACAATGTACTGAATGAAAGTTTATATAAATTTTATGATTGAGACTTGAAAAATTGTACTTAAGTTATCAATAAGAGTAGTAATATCCTAGCAAATATCAAAAGAATATATCAAGAAGTTTTTAAAACATTATTCCTTCTATTATATATATTATATTTCATATATATACATATAATACATATATTCTATTATAGATGTTTGTTTGTCTGTATGTATGATTGCTGTAACTCTGAACTACACAGCTAAACTCAGTAACTAATTATTTTAATTAACCATATAATGTTTAGATATTTACCCATTCTCTGAAAACTTTCAATTTTAAGTACCCAGCCAGTGACTAAAAGCTCATGCTCAATAGCTATGATATAAATAGCATGTAAATAATAAAAGAAACCAAAATTTTTGCAAAAGTTACATCTTTCAGCCATTGTATCTAGGTGATTTCATATCCCTAGACAAAATTAAAGCAACCATATGTCATTTGACATAAGTAATATCTGTAGACACTTATAACCTCTTCTTTTTTAATTTATTTTATTAATTAATTTATTTTTTAATACTCCATGTTTTATTTCCTCTCCCACCCACACTCTGTTCCACATGCCGTACCTCCACCTCACATGTCTTTCTTCATGTGGCTGTCTCCACCCCAACCCCACCTGATCTCTAAACTACTAGGGTTTCCAGTCTTGAAGGATAGGTGCATCATCTCTGAATGAACACAGATCCGGAAGTCCTGTACTGTTTGTGTGTTGAGGGCTGCATATCAGCTGGTGTATACTGCCTGGTTGGTGTTGCAGTATCTGGGAGATTTCAGGGCCCTTTTTAATTGAGAATGCTGGTCCTCCTACAGGATCACCCTTCTCCTCAGGTTCTTTCACCCTTCCCTAATTCAACAAGAGGGATCAGCTGCCTCTGTCCATTGGTTGAGTACAAATATCTGCATCTGATTCTTTCAGCTCCTTATTGGGTCTTTCAGAGGGCAGTCATGATAGGACTGTTTTTTTGTGAGTGCTCCATAGCCTCAGTACTAGTGTCAGGCCTTGAGACCTCCCCTTGAGGTAGACCCCACTTTGGGCCTGTTGCTGGACCTTCTTTTCCTCAGGCTCCTCTCCATTTCCATCACTATAATTCGTGCAGACAGGAAGAGTTATGGGTATTAGTTGTTACTGTAGGATTGCAACTCCATCCCTCACTTGCTGTTCTGTCTTCCTGCTGGAGGTGGGCTCTATAACTTCCCTCCCACAAAGGTCAGGACTTTCATTTAAGGTGCTTCCCTTTGAGTTCTGAGAGTCTCTCATCTCCCAGGTCACTGGTACATTCTGCAGGGTCCCCCAACCTCCTATCTCCCAAGGTTGCCTGTTTCCATTCTTTCTGCTGGCCCTAACTTTTCTCAAGCCTCTTTCACCCGTATGTTTTCTGATCATTTGACTTGGTTCATACATGGTGAATTCTCGAGATGCTCTTTAGGAAAAAATATCTGGAACTACCCTCACCACATAAAAATCTACAGTGATGAGAGATGATACAAATATGAAGATGATACTAGAATTATACATAATTCTGTCTGAGTACACTGGGCATGCATTTCAAACTGTTGCCCAGGTCTTACTATCCCTTTAGCCCATCACTGCAGCATATCAATAGACAGAATGAGGTGCCTATGTGGGGCCATTGATTCAACAATAGTAGCAGCAGATCTCTCCAGTTCTGCAAAAGGATGCAGACCAAGGCTGAAAGTCATTACGAGGGTGCCGAATTCAAGAGTACCTCTGAGAAGATATCGAATCCTGGATTCTGCCTATGACTGTTGGACTTTATGAAACTTTTGAATGTTTTCACATGCTAGTATGTCATATATTCAGTAATTTCATTTAATCTGAAATTATTGAGATATTAACAGAGAGTAAATCAAGATAAAACAAGAATATTTCCCAAGAAATTATTTTAGTAGTATGAAAATATTTTGGGGAAAAAAACTAAAATAAATTCAAAATAGCAATATTGCATAATTTTTTGTAGGAAATGCGTAAAGCATTTGAGGATGAATCCAGAGAGAAACAGAGGACCAGGCTGTTAATCACTGCTACAGTATCTGGTGTCATCTCAACCATGGAGTCTGGGTATAAAATCCCAGAATTGTCACAGTAAGTGGGAATCCATTTTCAGAATTTCTGTGGGTAATTACACTGAACACATATCTTATCTTGTGTTATTTGGTGCTCTAGTGTTCTACAAATGGAATATGTAAGGAGAGTGTTTGACCTATCTTGGCATCAGACTGCATTGTATTTGAAATTTTAAATGAGTTTTTTTATTCTTTAAATGTTTTTTGCTTTTAGCTGATGTATTTTGATCATCTTTTAAATTAATGTCTCCCTCTATGTCTTCCTTAAAATATACAACTTTTAACTCATTGAATTTCATGTTTCCAGTTTTGGGTTGTTTACATCTTCATAAGACACAGATCCAATCATTGTAGTCTATGTGTACATGGTTGTGTTGTCATCTACAGCTTCACAGACACCTTCCCAAGAAAATCTGAGGATTTTTGCTTCATCATTCTACAATTAATAGCTTCTTGACAATGTTTTTGCTTAGGATAAGTACTGACCCATCAATACTTTCTTTTTTTCTGACTTGATCCTGTTTAGATCTTGTGCTTGTATTCCAGGATATGAGATATTGTTTCCAACAACTATCTGTTGTCCAGAAGAAAGCACATAACAGTAACAATCCCATTAAGTTCTTTTCATGCTCATCTTTATGGTATTGATTTAGACTTGAAGTTGAGGTGTTCTAATATACATGGCTGTATCAATATTGAGGAATCAAACTTACTTAGCTTTTGTACTTTAAACAATAATAAGTGTCTGCATGAAACACTACTGACTAAAATGAGAAAATTTTCTGTAACATGTAACATATAATATATAATAGGATGATCTACCACTAAGACTACTGTTGTATTTTCTTTCCTATCAAGCATAACATATGTTAACATGATATATGCATGTTCCCATAAGAGAGTTTGCATTGTCAATTATAGGTTGACTTTTCCGTCTAAAGTTAATGTTTGCTATATTCAGTAGTAAGGGATTAGCATTAAGTTTCAGTGATTACCATAGTCAAATGGCAACATGCTGGGTTGTTTTGGGTATCTCTGATATATATGTGACTCTATAATTTGTCGGGAGGTGTCTCAAACCAGTATCTGACTCATTTGTTTAACACACTATGTCTTCTTGAAAAGTAATTTATATCCATTTTTGGTTCCTCTGTTCAAACTTTGCTTTGTATTTTTACTTAGCTTACAAGACATTAAATTGAAATGAATGAATATTCTTTGTGTAATTGGCATTTTTCTCTATACCACTCTCTTCCATAAAGTGTCCACACTGATTAAACATATTTAACATATAAATACAAACATGTTTGTTTCCAGAACCCTTATGTATATATAAAATTAAAGTAGAAAATGGAAGTAGATGTGGTAAGAGTTTGATGTCTTAATGTGGTGGGAATGGTACAAGGAAGGGCTTCTAGAAATTTGAGCAAAACGAATTATGATTCTTAGAATTTTTTATTTTTTCCAGGTCCCTTGATTATATTCAGGTTATGACATATAGTCTTCATACCCCCGAGGATGGCTATGCTGGAGAAAACAGTCCCCTCTTTGCCTCTTCATTTGACCATGGTATCAACACCTTCCTCAATGTGGTAAGATGCTGCAAACATTCAAATGTAAATTTGATATCTTCTATGTCTTGTAGATTCATGTATACTGTTCACTTGTTAGCTTAGTGAAACATCTTAAGATACTTAGAATATTTGAAAAACTATAAATTAGAAATATATTTTAGAAGGCATCTTTCCATTAACATTATATAATTTGAGCTTTCAGAACAGGCAACTCACCTAAGTAAGCCCAAGTCACCAGCTGCTCTGACCCCACAACTAAACATCTTCTACTGCAGGATTACATCATGTCCTACTGGAAGAACAATGGTTGTGCTCCTGAGAAGCTCATTGTTGGATTCCCAACATATGGAAATACCTTCAACTTGAGCGACCCCTCTGATAATGGAATTGGTGCCCTTACCAGTAGTGCTGGCCCACCAGGGAAGTACACAAGGGAAGCAGGAATTTTGGCTTACTATGAGGTCAGTAATTTTTTTGTAGAATTGTCAGTGAATTGCTGGCCCAGTTCTTTAAACTGGGAATAAAATTCTGCTAAAACCAAATAATTATCATGTCCAGTACCTACATAACTTAACTTGAATGAATGTATGAAATTATGTTATTTTTATTATATTTACATATTAATAATTCATAGCACTTTATGTAATACAAAATTTCTTCTTACAATAGATCATATTATTAAGTATATTAATAAGATTGTAGATACACTAAGTATTTATGGAATCTGAAAGCATACTGCTATATAAGAATGACATATATGAATATGAAAATACACATATCTTCACAATTCCTCTGTGTTCCAGCTTTGGTTGATGAGTTTTCCCTTGTGTACTGTTGCCACAGCTACATATGAAAATGAAATCACATATTGTATGTACATGCTATGAATAGTATTCAGATCATTGGATCATCACACCTAGAATGTCAACCTGAAGGAGGCCTGGGCAGGAGATTATTAGTTTGTAGAATGTCTCATTTATAGTTCTTGACTTTGTCAGAATGGAAAAATATAAGAGTAAGAGCTCAAGAAAGACCTCAGTTGAAGATAGATCACTTACTGAACCTGAGCTAAGGCCTGTATGTCATGCCTATCAGGAGTAAAGAACATTGTCTCCATTTTCTTTAAGTGAAATAAATTTACTTAGGAAAAAAGAGTAACATCTATAAAGGGAATATAAAAGAAGAAAATCAAAGTTCATGTCATTTTTCTTTTTTGGTATTGATCTTCAAATATTTGAATCTGTTGAATGTTTAAAGATTTGCAGCTTCTTGAGCGAGGGAGCCACTAAGAAATGGAATGCCAATCAGGAAGTTCCCTATGCTTTTAAGAACAGAGAGTGGGTTGGCTATGATAATGTGCAGAGCTTCCATAAGAAGGTAAGCTCAGTCAATTAGATGTTCTGGGATCTTAGCACTGACTCACAGTTAACCATATGTCTCATGTTCACTTTTAAAACAGGCTCAGTGGCTCAAGGAGAACAATTTTGGTGGTGCTATGATCTGGACCCTGGATATGGATGAATTCACTGGTACTTTCTGTAACCAAAACAATGGAAAGTTTCCTTTGACCACAGTCTTAAAAAATGCTTTCCAATTGCTTACAGCAAGTAAGTGAGAGCAGGATTTTGTTGTTGATATAGAATGCCCTTCATCAACTCAAAAATAGCCTTGACAAGCCCATCCTCAATGCCAGGAAGAATTTTTCCGCTTTATTTTGGGGAATATTCCAAGTTGAGAGATAGTTTCTCTTTTCTACAATCTCTTTTTATCTAATAATTTATATTACACACTTATTTGCGTTTTTTTTTTTTTTGCAGTTGGGGGTGGGATGTAGTGAGGATTTTGATTTTGTTAGAAATATAAATGTTATGGGAATATGTTTATGTGTTAGTCTGGGGCGGCTTCAGATGTCCAGACTATGGTTTTCTTCATGCCTTATCAGGAGTATGATTTTACCAGCTGCAGATACTTCAGTTATTTAACGATGTTCATTGGAGTGTTACCCTGGCACTTTCAAGAGAAACTTCAATAGTATTGCAATGCATATGATTCTATATATTCTCTCTGATGAACAGTGCATACTGAGATTTTATCACACTTTTTACTCACTAGCTACACATGAAATAATGTTAGTGACAATGTTGTTAAAGAAGTAAATTTTAATGTCAATCCATCATTCTGGGGTAGGCACTGAAGAATTGGAACTAATAAAATCTTGATTTGTGTGGTAAGTTTTCCGCACAGTATTTGGCTACTTTATTAAACCTCTTATCTAACATGAGAAAGTTTGAAGTTAATTGCATCTCCATTGCTTTCCATCATGCTCATGCTTTTCTTCAGTTCTAGAATATTCTGCCTTCTGTCCAGGATCACCATTTTGTTCTTGTGCTTTATGTTTCAGGTAATAAGGACTCTTACAATGAGGAGCTTTAGCCAGTATTTGGACTTCAATTGTAAGAATAAATTCAAGATCAATAGCATTGCAACGGTGCCTTCTATGTGACTCTCTCATACTTCTGTTCCAGCCTGAATTGAGACACAACACCAGCACAATTCAATTGCAATGGTGGTCTTCTTTGTAATACCAGCTGTGATGCAGCCAGTATGGTCTTCACCTTTCAGCTTTCTTGAAGTTCTTAATTTTCTCCCATGCTTCTTCAAAGGCTTTCTTATTCTTGCCTAGCGTTTAAAATAAAGTCCACATTCAAAGCATTATCAACCCAGGTGTTCAGTGTGTCATTTTGAGCAAATCATTAGTTCCTGTTTGATGCCATCTGATTATGGGCTATGCCTTTGAAAGTGCATGTGGGAGTAATGCTAATTCTAATATTCCTTCTGTGTTCTCTCTACATAAATGCTTCTGCATGAGAGAGGAGACTGTGAGAAGGCAACACTTGGTGTTTCATACATGCTCAGAATGCAGGAAGAAATTTTTGTACGATACCGATCATCTTCCAAATGTTGCCTCAGTGATTCCAGTATTCTAGTTGATTCCAGTATATTCATTCCTGCTTTATGAGGTCTCAATACTACTTGGACACTTCCTGGGATTGTAGATTTGGAGATCTGGAAGGACTCCTCATGAGTTTCCTTCCATTTTTTGAAGCTGAGGAAATTCCTTCCTAAGGTGCCTCATAAAATGAGACCGGTTTTGTCATGATTTGCTGTCCCCTCATCTCCTAGCTTGACAGTTATGTAGCATTCACTTGTCAAATGCTGGTGGCATTTCATACGTGTTATTGTAGTCAAGTAGACATATACTCTACCATGGTGAGCTTTGGATGAAGCATAAATCCATCATGAGTATACATAACATTATTTAAGCACTACCACCATCCAATTGCACAAGTAGCTCTATATCACAGAACTTAAATTCTCCTGAACAATAGATATCTGATACTTCTACTCATAAGTTCTAAAAACTATCTATTTTTAATTCGGTAATTTTTGTAGTTCTAAGAATCTCATATTGGATTTTTAGAGCATGCAGTTTTTGATTTTGTGAATTAGAATTGTCACACAGGATAATGTTTCTAAGGTTCTTCCATTTTTTATCACTTGTCAGTGTATCAATTTTTTTCTTTTTTTAATTGGACACTTTCTTTATTTACAATTCAAATATTTTTCCCTTTCCATGTTTCCCCCTTGGAAAAACCCTATCCCATTCACCCTCACCCCTGTCTCTACATGGGTGCTCCTCAATACACCCAACCACTACCGCCTTCCCCACCCCCAGCAATCCACTATACTGGGGTGTAGAACCCCCTCAGGCCCAAGGGCCCTTCCTCCCACTGATGTCCAACAAGGCCATCCTCTTCTCCATGTGCAGCTGGAGCCATGTGTACCTCAATGTATACTCTTTGGTTGGTGGTCCAGTCCCGGGTAGGCTTAGGGGATCTGGCCATTAGACACTGTTGCTCTCCCTAAGGTTCTTCAAACCTCCTTAGCTCCTTCAGTTCCTTCTGCAACTCTTCCATCAGGGACTCTGTGCTCTGTCAGGGTGGTTGGGAGTATCTGCCTCTGTATTTTTCAGGCTCTGGCAGAGCCTCTCAGGAGACAGCCATATCAGGGCCCTGTCAGCAAGCACTTCCTGGCATCTGCAATAGCATCAGGGTTTGTGAACTGTATATCAGATGTATCCCCAAGTAGCGAAGTCTCTGGATGACCTTATTTTCAGTCTCTATTCCACACTTTGTCTCCATATTTTCTCCTGTGAGTATTTTGTTCCCACTTATAAGAAGGACTGAAGCATCCACACTTTGGTCTTCCTTCTTAGTGTTCATATGGTCAGTGAATTGTATCTTGGGTATTCCAACCTTTTGGTCTAATATTTACTTATCAGTGAGTGCACACTGTGTGTATTCTTTTGTGACTGAGTTACCTTTCTCATGATGATATTTTCAATTTCTATTCATTTGCCAGTAACTTTTAGAAGTCATAGTTTTTAATAGCTGAGTAGTATTCCATTGTGTAACTGTACTACATTTTCTGTATCCATTCCTCTGTTGAGGGATATCTAGGTTGTTTTCAGCCCCTGGCTATTATAAATATGGCTTTATTGAATACAATGGAGCATATGTGCTTATTATATGTTAGAGCAAGCTATACCATTCTTGTGCATCTACCCAGCATATTCATATTAAACTAAATATTCCATTGCTGCCAATGCCCAGCTTTAACACCACAGGGAAAACCAAGATAAGCAGCCAGTGAGTTCAATAGTAAGATAAGCTGATGGGGGTAGATAAAGATACTGACAGGGGCTGCTATCTATGAGAGCTAGCAATTAGAGAATTTACTCATCAGACTTTTCTCTAGTAAACAAATTTTAATGTACTGTAGAGGCACTTTTGGTGGCTATCAAAAAACTCTGGACTTTTTTATCTTCTTGGAGCTCATGGGAAAGGAAAGGTAAACGAGAAAATTCATACACATACACATACACACACACATACACATGTATATATACACTGAGTGAAAGAAACACAATCAGACTCCAATAACTTCATACATACAAATATTTATATGCATATATTCATCCACACAGGCATGCATAAATACACGCATACATACGGAGTTATAGAAAGAAAGACATATACACACTTAAACATTGAATGGCTTGATCAAAGCTCTAGCAAGCATGTTTCAAGCATTTCACACATACACAAAATAACTCTATCAAAAAATGTTGTATAGAGCTATACAGAGAATTCTGAACTGAGGAATACTGAATGGATGAGAAGCACCTAAAGACATGCCCAACATCCTTAGTCATCAGAGATATGCAAATCAAAATAACCCTGAGATTCCATTTCACACCAGTTAGAATGGCTAAGATCAAAAACTGTGGTGACAGCAAACCCTGAAGAGGTTGTGGAGAAAGAGGACTACTCTTTCATTGCTGGTGGTATTGCAAGCTGGTACAACCAGTTTAGAAATTAGTTTGGCAGTTCCTCAGGAAATTGGACATAGTACTACCTACCAGAGGACCCAGCTATACCACTCCTGGGCATATAGATGCTCCAACATGTAATAAGGACTCATGCTCCACTATGTTCATAGCAGTCTTATTTATAATAGCCAGAAGATGGAAAAAAATCCATATGTCCTTCAATAGAGGAATGAATATAGAAAATGTACATTTACACAATGAAGTACTACTCAACTATTAAAAACAATGACTTTGTAAAATTCATAGGGAAATGGATGGAATAAGAAAGTATCTTCATGAATGAGGTAACCCAGTCACAAAAGAACACACATGATATGTACTCACTGATAAACGGATTAAGAAAACAACTCTGATTATCCATGGTTCATTAGAACTAGTACCAGAGCATAGTCACGGTCCTTGTTTAATCCAGAGTTTTAAAGTGGATCTGTGTGAGTCATCCAGTTAGGATTCTGGCAGGGAGCAAGGACCTGCCTACAGTTTCAGCCTGTCCCCAGGTGCTGAGGACTTAGGCCTGCTCTAGCTTACCAAGTTTTCTGCCATGGTCCAGTGTTCCACAGAACAGAACACCAATAGCACAGCCCCTAAGGTCAAGAATTAATATATGTGACCTCATGAAGCTGAAATGTTTCTGTAAGGAGAATGACACTATCAAAATAACAAAATAACAGCCTGCATTTTAGAAAAAGATGTTGACAAGCCCTTCATCCAACACAGGGCTAATATCTAAAATACATAAAAAAAAAAAACCTCAAGAAATTAGACTACAGAAAACCAATTAACCCAATAATGAAATGGGGCACAGAGTTAAACAGAGAATATTCAACAGAGGAATCTCAAATGGCCGAGAAGCACTTAAAGAAATGTTTAACATTCTTAGACATCAGGGAAATGTAAATGAAAATAATCATGAGATTCCACCTTGTACCATGGCTAAATTCACACTCAAGTGACAGTGAAGTCTGATGAGGAGGTGGTGAAAGGGGAATACTCTTGCATTTCTTGTGGGATTGCAAACTTGTAAAATCACTCCTGAAAGCCATCTCTAGGTTTCTTATAAAATTGAAAAAGTTCTATCTGAAGACCTACCTATAACACTCCTGGACATATATTCTAAAGAAGCTCCACCATACTTGTAGGACAAGTGCTTCACTATGCTCATAGCAGGTTTATTAGTAATAGCCAGAAATTAGAAGCAACCCAGATGTGTTTCAATTAAAGAATTGATACAGAAAATGTACGGTACACTATAGACTACTGTTCAGCTATAAAAAACAAGAACATCATGAATTTTGTAGGCAAATGTATGGAATTAGAAAACATCATTCTGAGTGAAGTAACTGATTCCTAAATGTAACTGTATGGTATGTACTCACTGATAAATGATCATTAGACAAAAAGTTTAGAAAACCCATCATACATCCCACTGACTCAAAAAAGTTAAACAAGGAGGAAGACCCAACTGGCATGTTTGAATGCTTAGAAGAATGAACAAAATAGCCATGCGAGGTAGAGGGAGAAGGGACCTGGGTAGGTGAGGAGAAGTGTAGGGGAATACAGGGACAGGATCAGGATGAGGAGAGACAGAAGAGAGTCACAGATGGACAGGAGAATGAATATACTGTTCAGCTGCTAGGCTTTCTGGTGGAGGAATCTCTTGCAAGTCCTAGCACCCCAGAATGAGGGAGGCTTCCATAGTCAATACTTGTTACCTTAGCAGAAATGTCTAAGATTTGGGATATGGAACCTGAAGAGACTACCTCCAGTAGCCAGATACTATCTACAATGTAAGGATGGGAAATACCCACCTACCTACAAAACTTTAGACCCAAAAATCATCCTGTCTAAAGAAATGCAAGGAGACAAGGAGCAGAGACTTTGGGAGTGGCCAACCAATGACCTGCCCATTTGGAACCCATGTTGTTAATGGTCTTGATCAGAGAGGGAAACAAAATACAGGAGGTCAAAAATCAGGTATTTACATTGATACATGTCTTTGTATACTGATATAGAATTAACCTTATATTTGGTTACAATCTGCTGTGTTTCAACTCTTACTGAGGTATTTTACCTATATAGTTCTCAAAAAGGTAATGTTAAGATCTAGTCCTTTTAAAAAGCTGCTATTACAAACTGTTCATGATGATTAAGAAATGCAAGTTAATAGTTAATCAAACCCATTGTCATGCTTCATACTAGTTTAGGTAATTACAATAAGATACTTCTTAGATTGAGCAGATGGTAAATAGAAACAAACAATGTTTGGCTACTTGAATATACTTTATATAGATACATTTTCTTGAAAAAATCAGTGATCTACAAAATACGGCCTTTAAAGAGATTTTTATTAACAAAGGTCTTCTTTGAAAATGATTCACCTCCATTCTATTTCAAAGATGAATTGCATCAAAAAGCCTCCATGTGGATTTTGGCTCAAATATGGCAAACAAGCCAACAGGAAAGGAAATGCTTTTGCTTCAACTAATGGCAGTTTCCTGTTTAACCTAGACATACAAGATACTGAGTTTTGCACAGAGTAAGTTGTCCTTAACATTCCCTGCTTAACAAAAGTCTGGCAGATATTCTGGGCAAGAAGGCTAAAGACAGTTACAAAGTTACAGTGAAATATTGGACTACTGTCCAGGCATCTGTCTTCTCTGTGATTTCTGTAGTTTTGAAAGCGTCTTGGCTGAATTTCCTGCATATTTATTTATTTATTTATTTATTTTCTTCTAAAATCTATGATGGGTTTAAAGACTAGATAGTTTTACTCTCAAATTAAGCTTAAATTGTTTAGAATTTAAAAAAGTGTCTTTGAGTCTGGGAAAGTATTTTGAGTGGTAGTGCATGTTATGATAGAAATTAATTTAGGTACGAAACTTTGAACTACTCAAGATAAGATAGGTGGCAGTATACTTTCTCCACATTTGGAAATGCATGCGACCTTGAAATTATGATTCCAATCTTACCTGAGAGTTTTGATAATTGTCATTATTATGAATACTTTTTGATTTATGAAAAATAAATTTATTACGTAACACCTTGTTTTTAACAATGTTCAATTTTTTTTTTATTCAGAATACTTGTGTCATTCATGTAAAATAGTTTGATACCGTATGTTTTATGTTATAGCTTTTTATTTTCCCCTCAAAAATTTTAAGGCTCTCCTACTCCCTCTCCTTTGCTAAAGTAAGGGCACCCTAAAAATGTGCGAACAACCTTTTAAAAAGAAGGTTAACTGAAGAAAACTGTAATAGCACTACACTAGGCAGCTTCAAATCAGGACAGAAGAGTGTGGGCGGGCAGACTGACTTCAGTCATGCTTCGTGGAGGTCACCGTGCCTCGCGGAGGTCGCCACTCATGCTTTTGTAATCAGAGAGCATGCTCACGAATCAGCAATACCAACGAGGAAAAGAAAACACCATCTGCGACAGTCATTTCACTTTGCTGAACCAATAGGCTTATATCAATGACAACATATTTAATTACTATCAAATAGCAGCTTTAAGACCAGTCAAGTCATAGCTTGAAAATAAAAACAAACCTATAAGTTGAAAATTAATCTGAAACCTGTCAGTAGAAACTATGTGGTTCTTTTGTACTTTCAAAACAATCCAAGCAATAGTCTTGGTCATAAAACACTGATTTATGTAGAAGATGAATCAACCCACTGATAAGACACTAAAAAGAAAGGTGTACCAAAATAATGTTTAAAGTCTTGGTTATTTTGTTAACATAATCTGTGTTTCAAGTACCAGTTAAACCTTGGGTCTGTGTGTACTATTGGTCAGATAACGCTGCTGTTACACTTTAAGTCACCACACACTAGGACAAATGCTTGCCCTAGCACATTTCACAGCTTCAACTGCTACAGACTGTCACTGACAACTATGCTTGGTCAGTCTGAACCATGTCAAGTAAACTATGGAAGTAGCAAACCTACAACACAACTGTGCTAGCACTTTCATTTCAAGTCTAACTCCAAACTTAAGTACAACCTGGAAGCTACCATCCCAATTTGTGACAACTGATGGAACTCAGCTACTGGACGTTGTGAAAATGTGATTGTACAGTACATTGGCATGGCCCACACCAGGTTCCCGCAGTGCTGCAGCCCCTGAGCTACACCCGCTGGCCGCAGTACCAGCCCGCCTCATGCTGCGATGGCAGGAGGCCCCGCGTGGGAGCCTGGGACATCCAGGGGAGCGCCAGGCAGTTCCCGCAGGCGCACAACAGCCGAGGGACGCGCTGGGGGCGGGGAGCAGCGACTGCCCTTGTCCCTGTGCTCCAGCGGCGCAGGCTAGCTCGAGGTTGGCCGCGCATACTACTGCTCCTCGCCCACGCGCGTCCTCGCCTCACCTTTTCCCACACAAGCTCACGAACACTCAGGCTGCCATTCGCCCCAACAGACCAGCGATGTCACACAACAGCCAGTAGTTCCTCCGAGAGAGGTGGATACTTTTTTATTGTAAAAGAAAGAGAAAGAGAAAATCTCTTGGGCACTGTTTGGAAGCATTACCTGTTGATAAAATGATTTTGCCCTATTAGCCTAGGCATAAAAATGGAGGTGGAATTTCCAGTGAAAAAGAGGATTCTGGAATAGCATCAGGCATGGGAGAGGAGATGTACCATGAAATCTGAGGAAGTCAGTCACTGGAAACTGAAAAGTGGTAACCAATCATGTGACAGTACTTAGAACAGAATAAACAGAATATTTACCTTATGAGCTAGAGTGAGCAAGCTAAATCTTTTGGTCTAGGGAATTATTCATAATGTTTTAGTCTTGGAGTTGTTATTTCAGGGAACAAAACGACATAGGTGGAAAAGTGTGCACTTACAACTTCAGCTAAATACAATGTTTGCATAAGTTTTGGTCTTACTTTTGTCCTTACTGGGAAACAAGTAAATCTCTAAGGGTAAAGGGCCAATTTAGTGTTGCAATACTAAATTCTCATGTTAATCCTCACTATGCCCTTAGATTGCAACTAGTCAAGTTCTGTGGAAAACCTTGTTTCCTAGGAAAACAATAAACATTTGAATGAACTTTGTAATATTTACTTAAAACTTTCAAAGAAAAAGGCTCAACCTAACATATTTTTATCATTTTTTTTTTTCTGGGCCTAGCTCTTCAATCTTGATGGTACATCAAAATTTGATGGAACTCACCTTTCTCCAAGAGCTACTGTTGGGAAAACAAAGCTTGTGAGTCTAGGTAAACAATATTTTTTCTATGCTAATAATTCTGGAGGCCATAGAGATATCTCAGTTAAAGTCAAACAAGCTCATTGATAACTACCCTGATTGCCCCCCTATGCTTTCTCCTGCTGGCTCTCACCTCTGGACCTTGCATAATTAATGCTCTACTTTCTTTAGTTAAGCAGTACATTTCCACTGTTCAGCTTACGGTTCTTCAGATCCAATATAACCTTCTGATTTCAAAAGTTTTAGAGTCAAATATTTGACTTTAAGGAACAATTCAAAAGGGAGGAATGTTATATCCTAGGTTAAACATTAAGGGTTAGATAAAATATTAATACTTAGACAAAATGTTAAAGCCTAGGTAACAGTTACCTGGCTAGCCTGTCATTACAAGGAAACATTCTCATGTGCTTCTGCTGCTACTAGGAAACTGGCTAATTCTAAGGTTGATTGTATATTCTATTATGTCCTGTGGCCTTTGAAGTCAATCACAATGGAAGTCAGTAGAACCATTTTGTATCATAATCTACAATAGGCTTGGACATGAATCAACCACTCCTGCAACTGTGTATAAGCTGTTATGCTATAAGCTGTCTCTGGAGTGCATCCAAACATAAGAGAGACACTTGTACCAATATAAGAAACTATTTGGAATAAGACTTCCATTTTGAATAATGGTCATGTAAAGTTGAAGTTCCCAAGGCCTCCCTGGAAGGCCTACTTGGCAATATATTCCGCAGAAAGTGATATGTATGTGTGGCACTGACAACTTGTTTGGCAAGTTAAGACATGAATGTTAGATAAGGCAATCTCCTGCCACTTTTCAATACCTCAACCAATGCAAACAGGATAAATGTACTACAAAGACTTGTTCCTAAGGACATCCCCTAATTCCCGATTGGTGAATTACCTTGGCTCAGATGTTTTTGGATTGGAGGCTTAAAAACCCTGCAGGATCATAACTTAGTGTCACGGTTCAATTCCCAAGTTTGGACCATGCCTTTGGTCTATGAGTCCTAGCATACATGGTCAATAAACTATCCCAGTCTGACTGAGGTCAGTATTTGTGTGATTTGTGAGTTGATTCCAGGACCCCAACACCAGCTTTTCGGTTAATCACAAATCTTTGTTTCATCTCCTCTCCCCAGTGTTAGGATTTTGAATGATTTGAGCCTGTGTAGTCTTGTGCATGCTCTTACTGTCTTGGCGAGTTCCTGTGTGTTTCAGGCCTGCTGTGTTTGGAATCATCCACAAACTTTCAATTTTACAATCTTTTAAATTCTCTTTATGTAGATCCTTAACACTTGAGGGTAGGGGTATGATTAAAAAAATAGAAATAAGCACATCAAAGAGGTGAGAAGGGAGGAAATAATCAAAATCAAGGCTGAAATCAATCAGTTAGAAACAAAGAAAACAATACAAAAAATTCAATGAAACCAAGAACTGGTTGTTTGAGAAAATCAACATGATAGACAATCCTTTAGCCCAACCAACCAAAAGACAGGGAGACAGTATCAAAATAAAGCGACAAATGGAAAGGGAGACATAAAAACAGATGCTGAAGAAATTTTAAAGAATAATTAGCTCTTACTTCAAAAGCACGGACTCCAGAAAAATGGAAAATCTTAACAAAATGGACAATTTTTCTATACTGATATTACTTATCCAAGTTAAATCAAGATCAAGTATACTATTTAAACATCCCTATAATACCTAAAGAAATAGAAGCAGTTATTAAAAGTCTGCTAGTAAGCCTTGCAGTCTGTTTGGGCCAGTGCTGTAAGCAGTCTTTGGGCACAAACTCCGCAGCCAGTCCCACAACACCCAGAGGAAGCTCCACTCTCAGGTGCTCTAACAAACCCAGGATCAGAGGATCAGAGGTGAGGAAGACACTTGAGTATTAACACTGGGAGTGGCTGGGATTTATTGGATATAGACACACAGGAACTCTACCAGGCCAGTGGCTCAGGTTGCTTCCAGATTGTCAGGCCTGTTTCCCTGAGCATACATTGTGTACAAACTCTGCAGTCAGTCCCACAACACCCAGAGGAAGCTGCACTCCCAGGTGCTCTAACATGCCCAGGATCACAGGTAAGGAGGACACAACATCTGTCCCAACACAGGAGTAACTTGTGTCCTGTCCTAGCAGGACCCAAGAACACAGGAATTCCACCAGTCCAGGGATACAGGTTCCTTCGATTCTGTCTGGCCTAGTGCTCTGAACAGACCTTGGGGGCAGCAAACTCAGCAGCCAGTCCCACAACATCAAGGAAGCTCCATTCCCAGGAACTCTAACAAGCCCAGGATCACAGGATCCCAGAATCACAGGATCACAGAGACAGCTTGACTCTGAGGAGTTCTGACACAACAGGACCACAAAAAGGACAGGCTCCAGTCAGATTTAGCAAGGGCAGGTAGCACTAGAGATAACCAGATGGCAGGGGGCAAGCATAAGAAAATAAGAAACACAAACCATAGTTACTTGGCATCATCAGAACCCAATTCTCCCATCATAATAAGTCTTGGACACACCATTACACCAGAAAAGCAAGATTCAGATCTAAAATCACTTCTCATGATGATGATAAAGGATGTTAAGAAAGAAATAAAAATCTTCCTCAAAGAAATACAGGAGAAAACAGGTAAACAGCTAGAAGCCCTTAAAGAGGAAACACAAAAAATACCTTAAAGAACTACAGGAAAACACAATAAAAAAGGTGAAGGAAATGAGCAAAACTATCCAGGAAACAATAAAGAATTCACAAAAGGAGACACCCTGGAAATAGAAAACTTAGGCCTGAGATCAGAAGTCATAGATGCAAGCATCACTGTACTGGCTAGTTTTGTGTGTCAACTTGACACAGGCTGCAGTTATCACAGAGAAGGGAGTTTCAGTTGGGGAAGTGCCTCCATGAGATCCAGCTGTGAGGCATTTTCTCAATTAGTGAACAAGGGGGTAGGGTCCCTTGTGGGTGGTGCCATCTCTAGGCTAGAAGTCTTGAGTTCTATAAGAGAGCAGGCTGAACAAACCAAGAGAAGCAAGCCAGTTAAGTACATCCCTCCATGGCCTCTGTGTCAGCTCCTGCTTCCTGACCTGCTTGAGTTCCAGTCCTGACTTCCTTGTGATAAACAGCAATGTAGAAATAAGCCAAATAAACCCTTTTCTCCCCAACTTGCTTCGTGGTCATAATGTTTGTGCAAAAATAGAAACCCTGACTAAGACAATCACCAACAGAATACAAGAGATAGAAGAGAGAATCTCAGGGGCAGAAGACACCATAGAAAACATTGACACAGCAGTCAAAGAAAATGCAAAAAGCAAAAAACTCCTAAGCCAAAACATTCAGGAAATCCAGGATGCAATGAGAAGACCAAACCTAAGGATAATAGGTATAGAAGAGAGTGAAGACTCTCAATGTAATGGGCCAGTAAATATCTTCATCAATATTATAGAAGAAAACTTCCCTAACCTAAAGAAAGAGATGCCCTAGAACATACAAGAAGCCTACAGAACTCCAAATAGACTGGACCAGAAAAGAAATTCCTCCCATCACATAATAATCAAAACACCAAATGCACTAAACAAAGAAAGAATTTTAAAAGCAGTAAAGAAAAAAGGTCAAGTAACCTATAAAGGCAGGCCTATCAGAATTACACCAGACTTCCACCAGAGACTATGAAAGCTAGAAGATCCTGGGCAGATGTCATACAGACCACACGAGAACACAAATGTCAGCCCAAGCTACTATATCCAGCAAAACTCTCAATTACCATAGATGGAGAAAACAAGATATTCCATGACAAACCAAAATTTATACAATATCTTTCCACAAATCCAGCCCTACAAAGGATAATAGATGGAAAATATCAACATAAGGAGCAAATTACACTCTAGAAGAAGCAAAAAAGTAATCTTTCAACAAATCCACACAAACTTAATTCTACCTCTTACAACAAAAACAACAGGAAGTGACAATTACGTTTTCTTAATATCTTAATATGAAAGTTAATATTACCAACGTATCCTATTTGATTGAAATACAAAATTATGAAGAATTAGAAATTTGTTGACTGTCATCTAATGGTCTCTCTAATTTAGTAAATGGAAAAATAGGTCCAATATTGTACAAGTCATATATACTTTCTGCTCGTTTGTATGTGACAGTATCTTGCTGAGTTCCACATTGAAATCTCGCTTCTCCTATCTCAGACTCTTTATTAGTAATATTGTATATTTCATGTTTTTACACTATACTATGGTTTTCAGAACAGCTTACATATTTCAAAAGTATTTACACAGGGAAAAATATGTAGATCATTATCTTGGGAGGTGGCTTGTAAGAGAACAACAAAGAGTGAGACTAAAAGCTTTGCTTGGTGTTTGTAACTCTTGTATCAAGTTTGAAGAAGAGGACTTTATAAGTTACTCTTTCTCTGAGATAAATGCTTTTCCAAATTATCACAGCCAATGACCCAGATTCTTACCCTCACCTATTGTCTGTGCCGCTCTCCAAGCAGAACCATTGTTCATTGAAAGAGTTGGTGAATGACTTTATAGATAGACCATCTTAATACACACAACATTTTTCAAATGAGTGTAACCTATTCTCTGTGGACTGAGAATAACTTTGACCATAGCAGGAAGTCTGTATCCAAAAACCATGTGTACAATTCATTCCTTGGTGCAGCAGAACTGTCAAATCTCAGCTTAGCTACGATAGAGATAAAATCCTTTGGTGATGTGTGGGTCATTGAAGTACAGCCTTATTACAATGAAATCCAATGTCTAAAAATTGTTCTAATTTTGGGCTTGTACCACAGTAAGAGCTAAGATTTTAAGCTCTACTAAATACAAAACAAACAAACAAACAAGTTTATATATATGTTCATTTAAAAATTATTAGTAGTGATGTATTATTGTAAAATATATAGTTAATATGTTTGCAGTTATTTAAAATTTATATTGAGAATCATATGTATTTTCCGTATTGCTGTAGACAAGCATCTACAGAAAACTGTTAAATTGATTGTTGTTTTATGTTAAACAAGTTTTATAATACTCATTTTTATTGTTATAATATTTTATAAATTTTAAAGAATATGACAAAAGAAGGTATTGTAGGTATTGAAGGGGGGCCTCTGGGAGGAGTTGGGTACAAAAGGGAAACACGTATGTGATTTACTTCTATTACTTAAAGTATATTTTTAAATGTTAACAAATTCAGGTAAATTTAAATCTTGTATCTTTTCTCATCATGATGCAATACAACTTAAATCAATAAAAAAGTCTCCTAGTAAAAAAGCCCATTGCTAGATAGTTTTATTGAAGAATTCTACCAGACTTTGAAAAATGAGATACTACTGATACTCCCAAAATTATTACAATAAAAAAGAAAGAAAAAGAAACAAAAACAACACTGCCAATCTCCATCTATGAAGCCATAGTCACTGTGATACATACTCGACAAAGAAAGAGAACCTCAGGCCAATTTCTTTTATGAACCATGATACAGACCTACTCAATAAAATACTCCCACCACTTCTTGGTTATCCCAAAAGCTGTTGCCTGTACATGGGACATGTTCAACTAGCTGGGCTGCCTTGTTTGCCCTCAGTGGGAGAAGAAGTGCCTAGCCTCACTGAGACTTGAATTTCCAGGGCATGATGAATACCAGGGAAGGCCCACCTGACCAAGGGAGAAGGAGAGAGGGGAAGGGGAAAGATCATGGGATGGGGTGACCATGAAGAAAACATGAACAGGATGCATATTGAATAAGTAAAAACAAAACTAAATAAAAATTACACACACAGGATTAAAAAAGTAAAGCAAACATATAAACAGAACAAAACAAAACCCCCAAACAACTGGCTTGAGTTTCTCTGTTTGGATCCTGCTTCCTGTGTACCTGGGATGAAGTGAGTCTCCTGGAAGTATAATACCTGGGTATAAGAAATATTTTGTTTAATGCTCAAAACTAGTTACAAAGAAGCAATTTTTTGCTCATTTATTCCTCTTATGTAATAGTCAATAGAAAAGTTTTGCACATTTTTGGTAAGGATCTGAATCTTTATTCTTGTGGAAATTTCTCTTGATTCCATACTTCATTGCTCCCCCTGTTTCATAAAATAAACATTAACATATCTAAAAAATACTTACAAGAGACCAGGTAAGCCGATGTAAGAAAGATCAGCACTTTCAGTTGACATTTTAGTGAAGGGATGTTAGAAACCTTTGAGCAGGGACTTTGTAAAAATCAATGGAAAATATATAGGAGAGAAATACTGTGTACTATAAATTATCAGAGCAGAAAGGCAAGACAGAGAGTGCTTTGTTGCAGAGAAATATTTATGATATTCTACTAAAAAACTAAATGGAGGTTAGTTCAGAAAAATGAGTTGAAATGAAAATGAGTAGATCTGATGACAGAGAATGAGAACAAACTCTCTTTATGAGGCAATAGAAATTAATCTGCAGGGCAGTGGTGGCACATGCCTTTAATCCCAGCATTTGGTAGGCAGAGGCAGGTAGATTTCTGAGTTCAAGGCCTCCCCAGTCTACAGAGTGAATTCCAGGACAGCCAGAGCTACACAGAGAAATGCTGTCTCAAAAACCAACCAAACAAACAAACAAAAAATAAGTTAATCCTTGAGCTCAACCATATGTAATTGGGTGCATATAAGATTAGATTCAGAACCCTGCCCTTCCCTGCCCTGCTCCTCACACAATCCCTTCCTGAATCCATTCCCCTAACTTAGCTGACTTGTCTGGCTATAGTGGTCTCCTTAACCCTGTAGAGACTGGAAACCTGGGTTTCTAGAAAATAATAGACATGGAAGAACTTTCTTCATAATGTTTAATCAAATTCCTCTTTTAAGAAAGGTTCTGCTGAACATGTATTTTGTCATTTCTTTTATAGGCCTAGGCTTTCAATCTTGATAATACTTTTTATTTTATTTTATTTTATCGGATATTTTATTTATTTACATTTTAATTATTATCCATTTTCCCAGTTTCCTCTCAGGAAATCCTCTATCCCCATCCTCCCTTCCCTTGCTTCTATGAGGGTGCTCACCCACCCACATACACACTCCTGCCTCCCAGCCCTCGCATTCCCCTACACTAGGGCATAGAGCCTTCACAGTACCAAGGGCGTCTCCTCCCATTGATGTCTCCCAAGGCCATTCTCTGTTACATAATCAGCTGTAGCCATGGGTCCTTCCATGTGTACTCTTGGTTGGTGGTTTAGTTCCTGGGAGTTCTGGGGGACCTGGTGGTTGATAATGTTGTTCTTCCTATGGGTTGCAAACTCCTTCAACAGTCTAGAACTTTAAGAAAAATGAACCATAGTTCATTTCTGTGGAATTTTACTAGGTATTTATTTTATCAGAGCAGCAGATATGATACTAAAGGACTGACATGAACTTATCAAACTCACCCACGACATAATAAGTTCTTCTACAATTTACTGATGTAACTTTCAAGTATACCATTCTTCACAAAACATCTGCTAGGTATGTACTATCTTATAGATTGTAATTTAAAAAAATCAAGTACTCTTTATCCTAGAATGAATACATACATTGAATTGGCAAACTTATTAAACAGGTAAAACTTTCTGGAGTCACAAAAATCTGGTACTATAAAAGTTTAGTACAGGTTCTTCTTTCCAGTTCCATGCTCCCAGAAATAAGACTCAGACTCAAATTATAGTAATACATACCTCATCCATATAGCAAGACTCTTTTCTGATTAGATATAAAATAAAATATCCCCATTATTCTAATGTATATTCTGTCATATGGCTGGTTACCTGTGCTCAGATATCATGCATCCATCTTATTGTCCCATCGTCCAATCAAATTTTTAGTTCCTGCCACTAACTTAGAATCTTTTATCGCTCCTAGATGCCCCACCTCCTGTTTCTTGCCTCAGATATAGGCCATCAAATTTATTATTGGAAGGAACCACATTCATATGGGAACAATACATTTTTCTACATTGTAAGGTTCCTGTGTGCCATGAAAAATGCAAATTTTTCTCAACTTACTATATTGTATAATCCCATGTCAATACTATACATAAAATATAGATAATATGCTCTGAAATATCTACAGGATTTAAGAGAAGAAAATATCTATGAATGATGATGAAGGATTCTGCTCATGAGTTTCAAGAATTAATATTAATAGGATTGGGATAGAAATTTACAATGGACTTTGTATGCCATCTCAAATTAGTAAGTGCACAATTTTGTTTAACTTTAAATTTAATATGATATGCTTGTGTCACATAAAATTTTGAAGAGTAAAATGGAATGAATTTTAAACACAGAATCCTAAAAATGAGTGCATGGTGTTGTAGAAGTGAAGAAATTTTGCTATAATAAACCTTATATATTAGTGACTATGAATGTTTTCTATGTTTTTAATATCAGCATACATACAGAAGTCAAGAGAGTGCTTCTGAAAAGGAACAAGCTTGGGCACATTTATTCTTAGAGAAAGAAATATATAATAAATTTACCTAGAAATCTTTCTATAAGCAAAGAGTTAGCAGAATATTTAGAATGTATCTTTTCAAGATACAAAGAGTCTGAGGTACTAGACTTTAGATTTTCCTGTGAATGACTGAAGATAGTGAATCTTTTCAATATAGCTAAATCTTGCACAGAATCATTTTACCAAGTTGTTCCAAGTTAACTATTTACTGTACATCTGTGATTTAGAAACTTTGTAGTTTTGGAAAATTATTCAAATGACTTGTATCTCAATTTGTAAAAGAATCAGATTAGAGGAGCTATAATTTCATGATGATGACTCACACCTAAAACTCCCCACTTAAAAGGCACAATCAGGCTTCTACCAGGGCAGATTCCCACCTTGTCTGCTCCTCTGAAGGTACAGGAGTCTGAAGGCATCCAAGGCATTCTGCTCCATGCATGGCAACTGAGAAGTGACCCTCCCAAGAAGCCACAGCCACTGGGAATCCTGACAAGCCCATTGGATTTGGGACATCATTCTTTAAACTCCAAACCCCTTGAATTCCAATGCTCTTCCACCCTGCACCTTCTGCCAGGTCAGATCACCAGCTTGGCTGCTCCTCTGGAGACACCATAGTATGAAGGCCTCTCAGGAGCTCAGCTACATGCAGGCAACTGACTGAATAGTCTAAAAGCCTACCTACTTTCAGTTCTGCTGCACACAGGGCTACAGACCCACAGAATAAAACTCTCCCAGAGCAATAGTTTGTCTACCCCTTTGAAGACTCAACAGTCTGATGGACTCACAGGAGGTCTGCTACAGCCAGAAACACAGATCTATCAGGAGACCTGAAGGAACCCAGAGACACAAGAGGCAAGCTCCAGACAGAGACACCCAGACCAACAAACACAAGGGATAACCAGATGATATGAGGGAAGCAAGACTATAAGCAATAGAAGACAATATACTTTGGCATCATCAGAACACAGTTCTCCCAACACAGCAATCCCTGGATATACCAATACACTTGAAAATCAGGAAAATGTCCTAAAATCCTATCTCATGAAGATAATAGAGTACTTTAAGGAGGATATAAATAACTCATTGAAAGTAATAGAGGAAAACACAGGTCAACAGGTAGAAGCCCTTAAAGAGGAAACAAATAAATCACTTAAAGAAATACAGGAAAAGTTAAGCAATGAAACAGGTGAAGAAATTGAACAATGAGGTCCAAGACCTGGAAGTAGAAAGAATAAGGAAAACACAATAGGGGCAAGGATGGAGAGGTGGCTCAGTGGTTAAGAGCACTGACTGCTCTTCCAAAGGTCCTGAGTTCAAATCCCAGCAAAAACATGGTGGCTCACAACCATCTATAATGCGATCTGATGCCCTATCAGATCACCACAGGATAAGACTGATCTTCCACAAAGGCAACAGAAATACACATACCAATGGAAACTGAACAACTGTCTATTCAATGATTACTTGGTCAGGGAAGAAATAATGATAGAAATCAAAGACTTCCTGGAATTCAATGAAAATGATGGGCCAGCATACCCCAACTTGTGAAGTTCTATGAAAACCATGCTAAGAGGATAATTCATAGAACTAAGTGCCCTGGTAAAGAAATTGGAGAGATCTTACACTAGCAACTTCACAGTACACCTGAGAGCTATAGAACAAAAAGATGCAAACACATCAAAGAGAAGTGGATGGCAGAAAATAATCAAACTCAAAATCAACTAAATAGAAAGTAGAGAATAATACAGAGAATCAAGAAAATCAAAGCTAGCCCTTTGAGAAAATCAAAAAGATTGATAACCCTCTATCTAAACTAACTAGAGGGCCCAGAGGACTTATCCTAACTAACAAAATCAGAAATCATAAATTTAAGTGACAAATCAGTATCCTTCCTCTACTCAAACAGTAAATAGATTGAGAAAGAAATTATGGAAATGACACTCTTCACAATAGTCACAAATAATACTACATACTTTGATGTGACTAGAACCAAGCAAGTGAAAGATCTCTATGACTAGAACTTCAAGTCTCTAAAGAAAGAAATTGAAGAATGTCTAAGAAGATGGAAAGATCTCCCACGCTCATAGATTGGCAAAATTAATATAGTAAAAATGGCCATCTTGCCAAAAACAATCTACAAATTCAATGCAATACCCATCAAAATTCCATCTCAATTCTTCAAAGAGTTAGAAAGAACAATTTGCAAATTCATCTGGAATAACAAAAACCCCAGGATAGTGAAAACTACTCTCAACAATAAAAGAATTGCTGTGGGAATCACCATTGCTGACCTCAAGCTATATTACAGAGCAATAGTCACAAAAACTTCATGGTATTGGTACAATGACAGGCAGGAAGATCAATGTAATAGATTTGAAGACCCAGAAATAAACCCACACACCTATGGTCACTTGATCTTTGATAAGGGACCTAAAATCATCCAGTGGAAAAAAAGACAGCATTTTTAACAAATGGTGCTAGTTCAACTGGTGGTCAGCCTGTAGAAGAATGTAAATAGACCTACTTTTATCTCCTTTTACAAAGCTCAATTCCAAGTGGATCAGGGACCTCCAAATAAAACCACATACACTCAAACTAATCGAAAAGAAACTGGGGAAGAGCCTTGAGCACATAGGCAAATAGTGATAATTTGACTTCTTCCTTTCCAATTTGTGTCCCTGTGATCTCCTTTTGTTATCTAATTGCTCTGGTTAGGAATTCAAATACAATATTGAGTAGGTAGGGAGAGAGTGGGCAACCTTGTCTAGTCCCTGATTTTAGTGGGATTGCTTCAAGTTTCTCTCCATTTAGTTTGATGTTGGCTACTGGTTTGCTGTATATTGCTTTTACTATGATTATGTATGGGCCTTGAATTTCTGAACTTTCAAAGACTTTTAAAATGAAGGGATGTTGGATTTTGTCAAATGCTTTCTCAGCATCTAATGAGATGATCACATGTTTTTTTCTTTGAGTTTGCTTATATAGTGGATTACGTTGATGGATTTCCATATATTGAACCATCCCTTCATCCCTGGGATGAAGCCTACTTGATCATGATGGATGATCATTTTGATGTGTTCTTGGATTTGGTTTGCAAGAATTTTATTGAATAT
>JADRCD010222579.1:11629-36731 GCA_019843815.1 Montemys delectorum | reverse complement strand
CAAGTTAATTGTCTATGTCTCCTTGGATATGTAAATACTTTTGAAATATATAAGCTGTTCTGAAAACCATAGTATAGTGTGAAAACATGAAATAAACAATACTACTAATAGAGAGGCTGAGATGGGAGAAGCAAGATTTCAAGACCCTTATGTTGTACACAGGAAGACACTGTCACAAACAAGCTGAAAATATATATAGAGATTGTACAATATTGGAACTATTTCTCCAATTACCAAATTAGAGAGACCATTGGATGACAATCAACAAATTTCTAATTTCTCATATTTTGGATTTCAATTGCTTAGGATATGTTGGTTATATTAATTTTCATATTAAATTATTAAGAAAAGGCAATTGTTACTTCCTGTTGTTTTTGTTGTAAGAGGTGGAATTAGATTTGTGTGGATTTGTTGAAAGATTACTTTCTTGCTTCTTCTAAGATGTAGTTTTGCTCCTTATGTTCATGCTTTCCATCTATTATCCTTTGTAGGGCTGGATTTGTGGAAAGATATTATGTAAATTTTGATTTGTCATAGAATATCTTGTTTTCTCCACCTATGGTAATTGAGAGTTTTGCTGGGTATAGTAGCCTGGGCTGGCATTTGTGTTCTTGTAGGGTCTGTATAACATCTGCCCAGGATTTTCTAGCTTTCATAGTCTCTGATGAGAAGTCTGGTGTAATTCTGATAGGCCTGCCTTTATATGTTACTTGTCTTTTTTCCCTTACTGCTTTTAAAATTCTTTCTTTATTTAGTGCATTTGGTGTTTTTATTATTATGTGATGGGAGGAATTTCTTTTCTCATCCAGTCTATTTGGAGTTCTGTAGGCTTCTTGTATATTCATGGGCATCTCTTTCTTTAGGTTAGGGAAATTTTCTTCTACAATTTTCTTAAAGATATTTACTGGCCCATTACATTGAGAGTCTTCACTCTCTTCTATACCAATCATCATTAGGTTTGGTCTTCTCATTGTGTCCTGGATTTCCTTAATCTTTTGGGTTCGGAGCTTTTTGCTTTTTACATTTTCGTTGACTGTTGCATCGATGTTTTCTATGGTATCTTCTGCCCCTGAGATTTTCTCTTCTATTTCTTTTATTCTGTTTGTTATGCTTACATCTATTACTCCTGATTTCTTTCCTAGGTTTTGTATCTCCAGGGTTGTCTCTATTTCTTATTTCTTTTTTGTTTCTATTTACATTTTTAGATTCTGGATGGTTTTGCTCATTTCCTTCACCGATTTGATTGTTTTCCTGTAGTTCTTTAAGGGATTTTTGTGTTTCTTCTTTAAGAGCTTCTAGTTGTTTCCCTGTGTTCTCCTGTATTTCTTTGAGGGTGCTATTTATGTCTTTCTTAAGGTCCTATATTGTCATCATGATAAGTGATTTTAGATCTGAATCTTGCTTTTCTGGTGGGATGGTGTGTCCAGGACTTGCTATGGTGGGAGAATTGGGTTCTGATGATGCCAAGTAACCTTGGTTTGTGTTGTTTATTTTCTTATGCTTGCCCTCTGTCATCTGGTTATCTCTAGTGCTACCTGCCCTTGCTAATTCTGACTAGAGTCAGTCCTTCCTGTGATCCTGGTTGTATCAGAACTCCTCAAAGTCTGGCAGTCTCTGTGACCCTGTGATTCTGGGATTCTGTGACCCTGGGCTTGTTAGAGCTCCTGGGAGTGCAGAAGCTTCCCCTGGGTGTTGTGGCACTGGCTGTGGATCCTGGGCCCGAGGTCTGCTCAGGACACCAGCCCAGAGAGACTGGAAGGAACCTCAGCCACTCTGCTGGTTGAGTTCCTTTATGCTTGGTCCCACTGGTTCCAGTTACTCTCAGTGTTGGGATAGATGTTGCATCCTCCTCACCTCTGATTCTGAGAGTTTTAGAGTGCCTGGGAGTGGAGCTTCCTCTGGGTGTTGTGGGACTGGCTGTAGAGCTTGTGCCCAAGGTCCACTCAGGACACCAGCCCAGAGACACTGGAAGGAACCTGAACCACTCTGCTGGTGGAGTTCCTGTGTGCCTGGTCCCACAGGTCCCAGTTACTCCTGGTGTGGGGCAGATGTTGGGTCCTCCTCACTTCTGATCCTGAGAGTTTCAGATGCCTGGGAGTGAAGCTTCCTCTGGGGATTGTGGGACTGGCTGCAGAGCTTGCACCTAAGATCTGCTCAGGACACCAGCCCCCACCTAATACTCTTAAGCACAGGATTAAGCTCCATTTCACTTCTTTGTGCCTCCTGTAATAGTTGAACAATACATTTCATATTTTTCCTTTTTAAGCTTGATACACTTGATCTAAACACTCCTCATACTAGTGAACCATAGGGGATAGTGTCTAAATTTGTTTGATTTAAATCCTACTTTGTCAATGCAATTAATCTGAATCATTTCGCCCTAACCTCACCATTCTTTATGGACAAGGGCAAAAAGCAGCCACAGTTTTCATGAAAATGTCACAAGAATAATTTTTGGGCAACATATTAAACTTCTTCTTTTCTGAAACATCTAGAACTAAGCCCCCACAGTTCAGATCACCCTCAGCACCACTGTCTTCCATGCTTTTACTACATATGGCCCAAAAAGTCCTATTTAAAGCTTATACTATTTTTCAAAGTCCCTAAACTCATATTCTTCTAAACAAATGCGTGGCCAGACCTCTCACAGCAATTCCTCACTCCTGGTACCCAATTCTGCCTTAGTTAGGGTTTCTATTTCTGTAAAGAGATGCCTTGACCAAACAATATTTATAATGGACAACATCTAATTAGGACTGGCTTACAGTTTTTGAGGTTTAGTCTATCGTTCTCATGGCAGGAAACATGGCAACATCCAGGCAGATATGGTGCTGGAGGAGCAGAGAGTTCCACATTTTGATCTGAGGGCAGCCAGAAAAAGATTCTGTCTTCCACAGCTATACAAGAGGAGGCTCTCAAGAGCTCTCAAAGCCCACCCCCACAGTGAAACACTTCTTCCAACAAGGCTGTAAGTATTTTAACAAGACCATACTTCCTAATAATGCTACTTCCCATGGGCCAAGTATATCCAAACCACCACACTTACCATTAGGGAAATGCAGGACAGAACCACAGTAGATCTCTTTCCAGTATTCTGATGAGTAGTTAACATGCTAGCAGTAAGAAATTAAGATAATGAATACTAGAAAGGATACAGAAGAAAGGAATCTTTATGTACTCTTAGATGGAATAAGAATTAGCATTTTTTTTAGATATTTTACTTATTTACATTTCAAATGTTATCCCTTTTCCAAATTACCCCCAGAAACCTCTTATCCCATCCCTCCTCCTTCTACTTCTATGAGGGTGTACCCCCACTTACCCTTTCCTGATTTTTCTCTGAAAACTCTCCTATCCCATCCCCCTTCCCCCCTGTTCACTAACCCACCCATTCCTGCTTCCCTGTCCTCACATTCCCCAGCACTGGGGAATCAAGCCTTTAAGGGACCAAGGGCCTATTCTCCTATTGATGCCTGACGAGGCTATTCTCTGCTATATATATGGCTGGAGCCATGGGTCCCTCCATGTGTACTCTTTGGTTGGCAGTTTGGACCCTGGGAGCTCTGGTTGGTTGATACTGTTGTTATTCCTATGGAGTTGCAAACCCCTTCAGCTCCTTCAGTCCCTTCTCTAACTCTTTCATTGGGGACCCTGTAATCAGTTCAATGTTTCCCTGCCAGCATTTACCTCTGTGTTATATCAGGCTCTGGCAGAGCCTCTCAGGAGACAGCTATATCAGACTCCTGTCAGCATGCACTTCTTGGCATTCACAATCATGCCTGGGTTTGGTGACTGTATATGCAATGGTTCCCCAGATGGGGCAGTTTCTGTTCCACATTTTGTCTCTGTATTTGCTCCAATGAGTATTTCATTCCCCCTTCTAAGAAGGACTGAAATACCCACATTTTGGTCTTCCTTCTTCTTGAGCTTCATGTGGTCTATGAACTGTATCTTGTGTATTCCAAGACTTTGGGCTAATATCCACTAAAAGTCTCCCAGAATAGTATAGACTTAAAAAAAAAAGCATTATTTTTTGTTAGTTCGGATGGCTGATGTCCTTTGAGTGTTTGTATTTGTCTGTAATTTAGAACTTCTCTTTCATTGTTACTTTGAATTTCTCTTTTTCTGTACTTTCCTTTCCTACTGTACTGTTATTACATATGCATATACTTTTTAATGATATCCCAAAGTTCTTGAATGCTAATTTCCCAGACTTCATTTTCTTTGTTGTCAGGTCTATATTTTTTTATTAATATATTCTCAAGCCATGAGAGTCTCTCAAGACTGATCTACTAATTAGTGCATTAAAAATATTCCTCATTTGTTATAGTTCTTTTTTTTTTTTTTAAAGCCGTTGGCATTTCTTCCTGGCTGTTTATAAGAATCTCCATCTTTGTACTTACATTGTCTACCTACACTTGAGTATTGCTGTAGAATCTTTTGTATCTAAAGTGTATTTAAATTTGTACTCTGATAATTCTGACACTCTTGTTTTCATACTTAACTGGTCTATAAAAGTATTTTTTCCTTTTAGTATGTTTTGCAATTTTTTTCTTGATAATCAGACATGATATACCTGGTAAAAAGAATTGTCATCTATATCCATTTAGTAATATGGTTGGAAGAGATGGAGCAAGCAGGAGTATTCTATCGTCCTTTTAAATCTATTTCTCTAGAATAAACTTGCAGAGTACTTTTGTTTATTTCCTTCCCTAGGAGAAACAGGGTGATTAAAATGAATCAGAGTGGAGTATTTCTCTTTTGTAAGTAAGGGGCTGATATAACCCAAGTAACTTAAGCCCTG
The DNA here is from genome assembly GCA_019843815.1 of Montemys delectorum. NCBI lineage: Eukaryota > Metazoa > Chordata > Mammalia > Rodentia > Muridae > Montemys > Montemys delectorum. The sequence goes on along the minus strand of JADRCD010222579.1, from coordinate 31,927 downwards.
ATTAAATAGTTTTTACTCGTGTATATGCCTATTTAATGACATACTATTGTGGTATATTTCAAAGTGTTCCCCTCCCCTCCACATGGATGTATAAGCAGATGGAAACAAAGGGATTTACTGTGAGAACCTGGTTGAATTTGTGGAAGTAAAACTAATAAACTATGTGGAAGCCCTATGGAGTTTCTATCTTTCAGATCTGCCTCCATAGAGTTGCTAGGGATCCATAAATTATTTCTTTCCCACCACTACTTCCTACATAGTTTGTGCTCTTGTGAGAGGCAGAACCAGCTGTTTTCTTGTCTGCCCATCCAGTATCCTTCCAGCCTTGGTCAGTGATTGCCCTAAACCTATGCATCTGTTAAACATCTAAGGAGATTGGTTGGTTTTCCATTATGTTCTGCCTTGCCCTTGTTTTTAGGTCAGAGCAACGGCTTTCATACTTTTTACACATGGAACTCGAGAGTAGAAGTTTGTGCAGACATTGTAACTAAGAATTCTCCATATTTGGGTATCAATATCCTGTACTAAAAGGCCCATAAAAGAAAGAAACTAAATGCATAGTCACTTCCCCAAGTACACAGTAGCTCCTTCCAGTGCTGGCTAATGCAGGTTCTGAATATTTTTATTGTCTTACTTTAATTAACTTTAAAACTATTAATAGATAAATTCATGACCACATTTGAAATTTTCTAAAGAGCTGTAAGTATGGAGAATATCATTATGACAGCCTGAGAGCCTGAGGGATGGAGGGTGGTCTCACATGTTAAGTGTAGCTAATGCCATTTTCCCTGGTGATCAGTATCAAGGCTAGTGGTTGACTGTGTTTCATGGTCTCAGATTATTCCAACTGATCAACAAAACAGAGCAAACAGAGCAAATCACAACACTGAGCAAAGTAGTCAAGGTTAGAGTTGTTTTCTTAATTGAAGATAAATAAAATCAATATACTGATGTTACTAAGTTTATGCTCAAGTCCCAAATTCTGTTTTTCTGAAAACTATACATTTCTGAAATGAGTATAATCTACCATCTTACACTTCCTAGAAAACAGATTAAAATAATGAAACCACTCATGAAATTGGTGAAAGAACTTACCCTAAATAGAAATGGAGGATGTCAAGTGTGCTTATTGAGTCATCGGGGCTCTGATGACTCAGCAAATCCAGTTATGCATGTCTCAGGAATAAAATTTTTCTCAGTAAAGTTTCTCATATTTATCCATCATCACAGTAATATGGTTGAGAAGCAATTTAGAAAGTTCGACATTGGTACTGTATTAATTTTGAATATCAAGTATTTCTTCCTGGAATGACCTTCCAGGAGAGGAGTTTGTAATTGCAGGAACATCATTAGTGATTTTTTTCTTTCACTCTCTTTGGGAAAAACAAGGCTCATATATATTGAAGTTAACTCTAAATTCTTAAGCATCTGTCTTGCTTTGAAGCCAGGAGGCAGAAATTTAAATTTCTTATTTTTATGTGTTTTAATAATAACACAGAAGACAGAGCAGAGAGTCCATGTGACTGTGAGGAGAAAGTTCATAGGAGCATAAATACCATGTTATGTTGAGAGTTGATATAGAGGCACTAGGCTTCAACATTCATATCTTTAACATCTTTCTTTTACTTGGTCTCCTCTTCTCTTAGGCTATTATGAGCTTAGTCATTTTCTTCATTAAAAAGGAGAACTTTATTGGTGTCACAGAGCTGTCACCTTTACAGAAGTAGTCAAGACCTTTGCTGTTCACTTCTTTAAAAATCTCAGTGTTTTCATGAAACAAAGAAAGAAAAGACATAATTGAAGGAAATAGGATATTTCCCTCAAGGCCTTAAAATACTCAGCAAAATAGTCATGAATGACAGCTCAAACCTGTTACCTAGTACTCAGGATCCCAAGGAAGAAGTATTTCCCTGAGTTGGTGGCACCCTGGGTTACTGAGTGAGAACCTGTCTCAAAAAATCACCCAAGTGAACAAACAAATGAAATTAAAAAAACAATCAAATAACTAGAAAACAAATAGAGATAATAAGGCTAATTAGGGAAGAAGATGAGAAGGTAGGGAAGGGTCAGGGTAGAGGGATTCTAACACTAAAAATGCTGGAAAAAGCCATGTGTGAACTTACTATTTTATAAGTCCCTCTCCTTCCTTCCTCTCTCCCATGCCCTATATGTATGTATGTAGGTACATATGTATGTATGTATGTATGTATGTATGTATGTATGTATGTATGTGGTATTATGCAGGCTGCTAGGGAAAACTTGTGATTTACAATAACAACTTGTCTGTGAAGATATGGTTATTTGTACAAAGCACACATGGATGAATACAAAGCAAAGCATCAATACAAAGGCAGAATAAATGCTATAAATGTGATCAAGCATTTTTAATTGGATTTAAGGCCACGGGGAAAAACATCAGGCCTGCTACTATAAATCTGACCAAGAACTTGTGATGGGAGTTCAAAGACCTTAGGGGTGAGCCTACTTCTATTCTTATTCAGACAAGGATAGGTGGTTTTCTCTAGGAAGTGATCTCTGATTCCAAGATACAAGGAAAGGCAACTGTGGTAGAATAGATAGGAATGGTCCCCATACTCACCTGTGTTTGAATGCTTGGCCTATAGGGAGTGGTGCTATTAGGAGTTTGTGGCCTTGTTGGACATGTGTGTCACTGTGGGGGTGAGATTTGAGGTTTCAGTTATGTAAGTTAGCCCAGTGTGGCGGTTTCTTTCCTGCTATCTGGAGAACATGATGTAGAACTCTCACCTCCTTTTTCTAGCACCATGTCTGCCATGCTTGCTACTATGGTAATAAATGACTACATCTTTGAAACTGTAATTCATTGTTTTAACGTCTCTTCACAATAATAGAAAGAATAAATAAGATAATAACCTAGAACACCTTTGTCTACCTTGTTAAAAATGTCCTATATATGGCTGACCACTCCACAAATGCTTATTCAGTTATATGTCTAGGTATTAGCTGCTGTCGATTGCATAAAGATGCTTCTCTGATGAGAACTGAAAGCAATAGTAAGTTATGAGCAAAGAGATAATTATTAAGAGTGTATTTTGTTACTGTATACATTTAGCAGACTGTGTGCACCAGGTGGCTTCCCATTCTCCACAAAATAAGACTTTTTTGGAGGTATAAATAGAAAGAGTTACAACCTGAGGAGGATCTTGGAGAGAACCTGCTTTCTGGAGATAACAGGACCACTGTACCTAACAAATAGCAGCAGCTGCTGTTGCCTGAACAACATCAGTAAAATTGTAAAATATTCAGGCAGTCAACACTTCAATATGGATGTGTAGGGACATAGAAATCCTCACCCCTAGCTGAGGAGCTACTTACCATTGATGATTGTTAGGTGAGAAAGGAGTAAATTTCCTTTAGGAATGTGGTCACTGGTAGGTTGACCATGCTCTGATGGACTAAGTCACAACCATGCATCATGTACATATAGCTCTCAGCGATAATTGTGGCTCAATGGTACATGTGTGTGGTACGTGTGTGTGGTACATGTGTGTGTGTGTGTGTGTGTGTGTGTGTATGCCAAATAAGTTATGAACTTACATACTTTTATATAGGACACACACACACACACACACACACACACACACACACACACATAAAAAAAGTAGAAAGATGGGAGAAGACATGTAATGGAAGGGTCCAGGAAGAACTTTGGAGTTGGTGTGGGAAGTTAAAAATGACTAAAACACATTGTGTGCATATATGCACTTCTCAAAGACAAACTGTTACATTAATATATAGAATGAAGAAAATACATGGTCCCTATTCAAGAGATGGAGAAAATTAAGAAACAGAAAAACTCCCGAAGTCTCAATTCTCAGATGCCAAGCCAAACAGATTACAAAATACCAGTGTTCTCAAGTACTTATGTGACTAGTGGAAGCATTCACACACAGACTGGGTCATAAAAACCAGTTTGTGGAAATATTTCTTCTACATCTTTAGAAACTATTTACATGTTTTGAACAATGAATGAGGAATTCTGATCTACTTTCGAGTTAGTAAAGTAATACTAATACTTTCAAAATATAAGGATCTTTATTGATTCTCTCTCTCTTTATTAATGGTCCATTTATTTGTGTTGATTTTGTTTTCTTTCTTTTTTCCCTGTGGTGTTAGGATTGAATCCAGGGACTCACACATGCTAAGCAATATTTCTACCATTAAGTGGACCCCCAGTTTGCCCCCCCATATTAATCTTCCTTATAACTTCAAATGCTGCAATTTGAGATATTTTGTCCATGATTTCTTTTATAGTATCTGAATAAGATTTAGACAGTCTTCTGCTTTAAAATGACATTTGTGTGGAATTTCTTAAAAATAAAACAAACAGCCACAACAAAAATCTCAAACACCTTATCTACCTCTATTTATCATCCAGAATAGCAATGAAAAGCTTGTATTTGGCTGTCCAATTGTGTCTTGTTTTTCATTTTTATTATAATAACATGGCATGGTCTCATTTCTGTTCATCCAATTTTTATTGGTCCTAACTTCATTGATAATTGTCACAGCTCAATCGTCTCACAGTGAAAGTAAGAATCCAAGGAAAAGACTGTCTTTACCAAGAATCCTTATTTTTGGCAAAAAGTTTTACCATAACTTGATTGAAAAGTAAAAATCAACCAGACATCAATTTTTGGTTTTGAAGAGTCACTTATCTAGGCATTGAATTATACGTTATACATTTTATGTGTCGGACACATTATTTTTTATTCTTCAACATTTAGTATTGTCAGAAAAACCCATATCAGGATGATTTACATATCAGATATATTAAATTTTGAAAAGAAACTGAATAAGGATTAAAATTTAATATGAGTTGGTGACACTATTAACACCATCTTCAAGATAATTTTATGCCCTTAGAAGACCTTTCTGGTTAAGCAATGCAAGCTTTTTATACCCTCTTCTAAGAAGAGAGAACCCTCCATGAATAGTAAATTATGTAGGCACAACTGGAGTCCTCAGCTGGGCATGTTCACAAAATACCTTGTCCTGGGATTGTTGGTGCCACTTGTCACTATAAGCAATACACATTGTAACTACTCAAAGCATATTTACCAATAAAAATACACTGAACCTACAACTAATCTGGGGCTTTTTCACTTGTGCCCTAGTTCCCAAATCAGAAGCTTGTTATCCATTAATAACTGCCTAGGCCTTAGCTAGTCTTGCTTTCTAGCTAGCTCTTAACTTACACTTACTTATTTACACTTACACTATCCTATGTCTGCCACATGGTTGGTTACCTCTCCTCAGTTTTGACTTCCCCAGATGTCCTACTAATCCAGCCTCAGCATACTGGCCATCAGATTTTTATTGACAGATGATACTTCCATACAGTCCACAAGAGATCATCCCTCCAGCAAACAGACTACCAGATCTGGGAACAAAATCTTTAAGAGCCCAGAGTAGTGGCATATGTTCCAAGTCATTGTTTGAAATAACTGTTGCAATTCCAGTTAAAGCTTTTTACTGACATGTACTTTTGAGTACCAGCTGCATGCCAGGTATCCAGAATGCATTGCAGAACTCAAACCTTTCTCAAATTGTTTTGAAAAGAAAGAAAGACCCTCGATAAAATTAAATATTTCTCTCTGGGCCAATAAACTATCAGAATAGGAGAAAGAAAAATGCCTTTACCCCATTTATCATCTCACAAATCACACAGGATTACTCAGGTCCAGGAGTGAAAAGAACATACAGCAACATTTTTAATCCAATAGTAAGAGTTTGGAGACCTTTTATTTTGTTTCTGTGAGTATTCTTTTTTCTTCAAATAGGATGTCAAACCATCATGTTTATTGTATAAACAATAAACATGATGCTGTGCCTGACTCACTTCCACACAATAAAATAGTAGAGAGTTTTCTTCTTTTAAACATATGTGTTTAGTATCTGAGAACTGCCTTTCTAAACAGACCTGTCTGTTTCTAAAAGATATGGGTATACTAGTTTTAAATAGAATGAATTGTCTAAGCTGTATTTCATGGAGAAGTGCATTATATGTTCTATGTAGAATTGCATTTGATATATCTGTAGTAAGCATATTTGTGCTTTGCATGAAGAGGCTTCGTGCAAAGATTAGCCCATCCTTATCTCTACCCTCAGAATTACCATATTAACCTTGAGGATAGTTTTGATTCTCAGGTTTTAGTGTAGCTTAATGAAGCATATTTAGAATAGATATTCACATGGCACCTTTAGCGAATCAGCCTTTCATGTTATCCTTCCCAAGTCTGATGTTACCCACCAGCTAGACAATTTGTTGTAACATGGCTATGTGGTTGGATCTCCATGTGGACCAACAAGGACTTATCATATTACTCTCCACGATTCTGCTGACAACATCTCATCTCTTGACCCTTTAATAAGGAGCTATTTATTTTCATCTACCTGGAACATCCCTGTGGGAAAGAAAATGGAGCTGGGGGATTTTGTGCTTCTTTTGCCATCTGGTTAGTAATGTGTATGGGGAGGGCAAGTGCCAATCTATTAAAAACTCTGAAGCTCAGGCTATGAATTGAATATTAATGTGGCATAACATAATGGGTTTCATGAAGACCATGGCTCATGCAGAATAATTTAGTACTTGTAAGATAGAGTTCACAGAGAAATTCAATTTTACTTGAATCACTCCAGAGAAAAGGTGTGGAGTAGTCAAATAAATTGTTCCTGCTCATGCCTATGTCCAACTCTTTCCTCCTAGATTTAAACTGGTTGGTTGTAGGGGCACACAATTGTTCTGTGATATCACACACACACACACACACACACACACACAAATATACACACACATACACACAAATACATGTAGTATTATGCATTTATATGCATATGTGTGCACATATATACATATCTAATAATATAGTGTCTTATCCATATAGGTTCCTAAGGGGTATGTGTTGAAAGACTATAATAGAGTTCTTGGTTGGATTTTAACGACTTAATTGATAATCCACAATGTGAATACTCACCCAACTGCTTGATCCCTTTAAATGGAAGACAACAATCTTATAGATAGTCAATTTAACTTTCATTATTGGGAATTGTTCTGTCTCAGCATGTTTCTTAAACCTCAAGCTTCACTTTGAAGACTTTCAATATGACCTTGAAGTATCTCAAGATAGGAAAAGACAGCCTTTTGTAGCTTGGATCACATTTCTCCAGGGACAAGAATAACTTAAAATTTTTTGAGAACTTTATATGTAAGTGCAACTTCTATATCCCTGTCCCCTTCTGTCTCTCCAATTACTGTTCTATTTTCCCTTTCCCACCCAAATTAATGGACTATTCTTTAATTATTAGTGTCTCCTTTGAATGCATGCATGTACTTATATAGCCACATATAAATGTTTATATACATGTATATATACAACTTACTGACTCGATTTAGCATCAATTATATGAAAATGTGTCTGGGGATGATCACTTGGAATTCTTAGAGCAAACTTATTCTTCTTTTCTCAGCAGCCTCTGATTGTCTGTAGCTAGAAGAACACCTGTGAAAGGTAAAAGAAGCATGACCCCTCTGAGGGACAAGAAAAGTAGGGTGCTATAAGGAATTAGTTATCTCTATATAGCTTTTCAATGATTTTTTGAATGCACACACAGCGAATTACCCCTTTGTATAAATGAAGACATAGTGATCTTATTTGGGCCCTGGTCCCTGTGATGGATACAGGAAAATCGCATAAAAGGAGTAATGCCAGGAGACTGGAGAAAGTTTCTTACTGTTGTTCTTACTTTTATTTCTCAGATCTAAGGAAATATTTTATAGGTTATACGTTAATCAGATTTAGGAAACTTCTGGAAAAATCATAGAATGTTAGTAGCAGATAACAATAGGAGGGAGGAAAGCAGGCAAAGTTCCATTGATGATTTAATAATGTTTTTCTATTTTTATATTAGATGTTTTCTTTATTTACAATATCTTCTTTCCCAGGTTCCCCTAAAAAAAAAACAAACAAAAACAAAAACAACAACAACAAAAAGAAAAAGAAAAAAACTAAAAACTAAAACAAACCCCGTCCCCCTCCTTCCCTCTGCTCACCATCCCACTTACTGGCCCTGGCATTCCACTACACTGGGGCATAGAACTTTCACAGGACCAAGGGCCTCTCCTCTCACTGATGACTGACTTGCTCATCCTCTGCTATACACATGCTCCTGGAGCCCTGAGTCCTACCATGTATATTCTTTGGTTGGAATTTTAGTCCCTGGTAGCTCTGAGGGTACTATTCAGTTCATATTGTTGCTCATCCTAGGGGCTGAAAACCTTTCTACTCCTTCTGTCCTTTCTCTAGCTCCTTCATTGGAGACCCTGTACTCAGTCCAATGGATGGCTGTGAGTCTTTTCTTCTGTATTAGTCAGGTACTGTCAGAGCCTCTCAGGAGACAGCTATATCAGGCTCCTGTCATCTAGCACTTGCTGGCATCCACAATAGTGTCTAGATTTGATGACTGAGTATGGGAGTGATTCCCAGGGAAGCAGTCTCTCAATTGTCCTTCCTTTAGTCTCTGTTGCATAGTTAGTCTCTCCAACTCCTTCCATGGGTATTTTGTTCCCCCTTTTAAGAAGGAATGATGTATCCACAGTTTTGGTCTTCCTTCTTCTTGAGTTTCTTATGGTTTGTGGTTTGTACTTTGTGTATTTCCATCTTCCAGGCTAATATCCACTTATCAGAGAATATATACCATGTGTGTTCTTTTGTGATTGGATTACCTCACTCAGGATGATATTTTCCAGGTCCATCCATTTCCCCAAGAATTTCATAAATTCATGGTTTTTGATAGCTGAGTAATACTCCATTGTGTATGTAGATGTACCAAATTTTCTATATGCATTCCTCTGTTGAGGGACATCTGGATTGTTTCCAGTTTCTGGCTATTATAAATAAGGCTGCTATGAACATAGTGGAGCATGTGTCCTTATTACATGTTAGAGCATCTCTGGGTATATGCCCAGGAGTGGTATAGCTGGGTCCCCTGGTAGTACTATGGCCAATTTCCGGAGGAACCACCAAACTGATTTCCAGAGTGGTTGTACCAGCTTGCAATCCCATCAGCAATGAAGGATTGTTCCTCTTTCTCCACAACCTCACCAGCATCTGCTGTCACCTGAGTTTTTGATCTTAGCCATTCTTACATATGTGAGGTTGAATCTCAGGGTTGTTTTGATTTGCATTTCCCTGATGACTAAGGATGTTGAACATTTCTTTACATGCTTCTCAGCCAATCGGTATTCATCAGTTGAGAATTCTTTGTTTAGCTTTGTGCCCCAATTTTTAATATGGTTATTTGATTCTCTGAAGTTTAACTTCTTAAGTTCTTTGTATATATTGGATATTAGCCCTCTATCAGATATAGGATTGGTAAATATCTTTTCTCATTTTGTTGGTTGACATTTTGTCCTATTGATAGTGTCTTTTGCCTTACAGATGCCTTGCAGTTTTATAAGGTCCCATTTGTCAATTCTTGATCTTAGAGCCTAAGCTATTGGTATTCTGTTCAGGAAATTCCCCTGTGCCTATATGCTCAAGGCTCTTCCCCACTTTCTTTATTATTAGTTGGAGTGTATCTGATTTTATGTGGAGGTCCTTGATCCACTTGGACTTGAGCTTTGTACAAGGACATAAGAATGCATCAATTAGCCTTCTTCTACATGCTAACTGCCAGTTGAGCCAGCACCGTGGGATGGTTTTAGCCCCTTTGTCAAAGATCAAGTGGCCTTAAGTTTGTGGGTTCATTTCTAGATCTTCAAATATATTCCATTGATCTACCTGCCTGTCATTGTACTAACACCATGCAGTTTTTATCACAATTGGTTTGTAGTACTGCATAAGGACTGGGATGGTGATTCCACAAGAGGTTCTTTTATTGATGAGAATAATTTTGGTTTTCCTGGTTTTTTTGTTATTCCAAATGTATTTGCAAATTGCTCTTTCTAAGTCTGTGAAGGGTTGAGTTGGAATTTCGAGGGAGATTGCATTGAATCTGTAGATTGCTTTTGGCAAGATGGCTACTTTTACTATATTAATCCTGTCGATCTATGAGCATAGGAGATCTTTCCATCTTCTGAGATCTTCTACAATTTCCTTCTTCAGACACTTAAAGTTCTTGTCAAAAAATTCTTTTACTTGCTTAGTTAGAGTCATGTCAAGGTATTTTATATTATTTGTGATTATTGTGAAGGATGTTGTTTCCCTAATTTCTTTCTCAGCCTGTTTATCCTTTGTATAGAGGAAGGTCACTGATTTGCCTGAGTTAATTTTATATCCAGCTACTTTGCTGAAGTTGTTTATCAGGTTTAGGAGCTCTCTAGTGGAATTTTTGGGATCACTTATGTATACTATCATATCATCAGCAAATACTTAAAATTTGACTTCTTCCTTTCCAATTTGTATGCATTTGATCCCCTTTTGTTGTTTAATTGCTCTGGCTAGGAATTCAAGTACAATATTGTATAGGTAAGAAGAGAGTGGGCAACCTTGTCTAGTCTCTGATATTAGGGGACTACTTCGAGTTTCTTTTCATTTAGCTTGATATTGGCTACTGGTTTGTTGTATATTACTTTTACTATGTTTAAGTATGGGCCTTGAATTCCTGAACTTTCCAAGACTTTTATCATGAAGGGATATTGGATTTTGTCAAATGCTTTCTTAATATCTAATGAGTTGATCATATTTTTTTCTTTGATTTTGTTTATATAGTGAATTACATTGATGGATTTCTGAATATTGAACCATCCCTGTATCCCTGGATGAAGCCTACTTGATCATGATGGATGGTTGTTGTAATATGTTCTTGGATTCGGTTTGCAAGAATTTTATTGAGTATTTTTGCATCGATATTCATAAGGGAAATTGGTCTGAAATTTTCTTTCTTTGTTAGGTATTTGTGTGGTTTAGATATCTGAGTAATTGTGGCTTCATATAACAAATTTGGTAGAGTACCTTCCATTTTTATTTTATGGAATAGTTTGTGGAGTATTGGATTAGGTCTTCTTTGAAGAGCTGATAAAACTCTGCACTAAACCCATCTGGTCCTGGGCTCTTTTTTGGTTGGGAGACTATTAATGACTGTTTCTATTTCATTAGCAGATTTGGGACTGTTTAGATCTTTTATCTGATCTTGATTTAATTTTGGTACCTGGTATCTGTCTAGAAAATTATCCATTTCATCCAAGCTTCCCAGGTTTGTTGAGTATCAGCTTGTAAAGTAGGATCTCATGATTTTTTGGATTTCCTCATTGTCTGTTGTTATGCCCCCTTTTCATTTCTGATCTTGTTAATTAGGATAATGTCTCTGTGCCCTCTATTTAGTTGGGCTAAGGGTTTATCTATTTTGTTCATTTTCTGAAATAACCAGCTCCTGGTTTGGTTGATTCTTTGTATAGTTCTTTTTCTTGCTATTTGGTTGATTTCATCCCTGAGTTTGATTATTTCCTGTCTTCAACCCCTCTTGAGTGAATTTGCTTCTTTTTGTTCTAGAGATTTCAGATGTCCTGTCAAATTGCTGGTATATGTTCTCTCCAGTTTCTTTTTGTAGGCACTTAAAGCAATGAGTTTTCCTTTTAGGAGGGCTTTGATTGTGTCCCATAAGTTTGTTTATGTTGTGGCTTTGTTTTCATAAACTCTAAAAAGTCTTTAATTTCTTTATTTCTTCCTTCACCAAGTTGTCATTGAGTAGAGTGTTGTATAGCTTCCATGTGTGTGTGGGTGTTCTATTGTTTAAATTGTTATTGAGGAGCAGCCTTAGTCCATGGTGATCTAATAGGATGCAAGGAATTATTTCATTCTTCTTGTATCTGTTGAGGCCTGATCTGTGACCAATTATATGGTCAATTTTGGAGAGGGTACCATGAGTTGCTGAGAAGAAGGTGTATCCTTTTGTTTTAGGATAAAAATTTCTATAGATATCTGTTAAATTCATCTGTTTCTTAACTTCTGTTAGGCTCACTGTGTCTTCCTTTAGTTTCTGTTTCTATAATCTGTCCATTGCAGACAATGTGGTGTTGAATCTCCCACTATTATTGTGTCAGATACAATGTGTGCTTTGAGCTTTAGTAAAGTTTCTTGTATGAATGTTGATGCCCTTGCATTTGGAGCATAGAGGTTGAGAATTGAAAGTTCCTCTTGAAAGATCATAACTTTGATGAATATGAAGTGTCCCTCCTTCTCTTTTTTGATCACTTTAGGGTCAAAGCTGATTTTATTCTATATTAGAATGGCTACTCCAGCTTTTTTCTTGGTACCATTGGCTTGGAAAATTGTTTTCTAGCCTTTCATTCTGAGGTAGTGTCTGTCTTTGTCTCTGAGCTAGGTTTCCTGTATGCAATAAATGTTGGGTCCTGTTTACATACCCAGTTTGATAGGCTATGTCTTTTTATTGGGGAATTGAGTCCATTGATATTAATAGGTATTAAGGAAAGGTAATTATTGTTTCCTGTTATTTTTGTTGCTAGAGTTGGAATTCTGTTCATGTGGCTATCTTCTTTTAATTTTGTTGGAAAATTGCTTTTTTTGCTTTTTCTAGGATGTAGTTTCCCTCCTTGAATTGAAGTTTTCCATTTATTACCCTTTGAAGGGCTGTATTTATGGAAAAATATTGTATAAATTTGGTTTTGTCATGGAATACTTTGGTTTCTCCATCTATGGTAATTGAGAGTTTTGCTGGGTATAGTAGCCTGGGAGGGAATTTTTGTTCTCTTAAGGTCTGTTTGACTTCAACCCAGGATCTTCTGGCTTTCATAGTGTCTAGTGAGAAGTCTGGTGTAATTCTGATAGGCCTGCCTTTGTATGTTACTTGACCTTTTTTCCCTCACTGCTTTTAATATTCTTTCTTTGTTTTGTGCATTTGGTGTTTTGACTATTATGTGGTGGGAACAATTTCTTTTCTGGTCCAGTCTATTTGGAGTTCTATAGGCTTCTTGTATGTTCATGGGCATCTCTTTCTTTAGGTTAGGGAGTTTTCTTCTATAATTTTGTTGAAGATATTTACTGGCCCTTTAAGTTGGAGGTCTTCACTCTCTTCTATACCTATTATCCTTAGGTTTGGTCTTCTCATTGTGTCCTGGATTTCCTGGATGTTTTGGGTTATGGTCTTTTTGCATTTTGCATTTCCTTTGACTGTTCTGTCAATGTTGTCCATGTTATCTTCTGCCCCTGAGATTCTCTCTTCTATCTCTTTTATTCTGTTGGTGATGCTTGCATCTATGTTTCCTGACTTCTTTCCTAGGATTTCTATCTCCAGAGTTTTCTCTCTTTGTGATTTATTAACTCTTGTTCTACTTCCATTTTTTTAGGTCCTGGATGGATTTGTTCAGTTCCTTGACCTGTTTAGTTGTGCTTTTCTGTAATTCTTTAAGGGATTTTTGTGTTTCCTCTTTAAGGGCTTGAACCTCTTTACCTGTATTCTCCTGTTTTTCTTTAAGGGAGTTATTCATGCTCTTCTTACATTCCTCTATCACTATCGTGAGATATGATTTTAGATCCAAATCTTGCTTTTCTGGTGTTTTGGAATATTCAGGACTTGCTGTTATTGGAGTACTAGGTTTTGATAAAGCCAAGTAGTCTTGGTATCTTTTTGAACTCTGGTGTTAGATGCTCTTGCTGTCTCTCGCTGGAGCTGTTCCTCTGGGGTTTGTAAGCCTTTTTCAGCACTTCTGGGAGATAAGTTCTCCTCAGGCAAGACCTGTGTGCAGTGGGCTGTGGATTAGGTGTCCCTCCTGAATCCTGGGGTCATAACAAACCCTGGAGACATGCTCTCCACTTGTTAGGGAAGGTGCAGAGAGGGCTGTGAATCTTGAGTACCTCTTCCTAGGTGAAGAGGGAGGTAGAAAGTATCCTAGGCAGCTGCCCTGCCACCTTTTAGGCCTGTGCCTTTTGCCTGGTCCTGCCTTAGAAGGTCACAGGAGAGAAAATGGAGATTTCACCTGAGTCTCTGGGTTGGAGCACCCCCCAAAGGCAAGCTCTTTGCTTGCAGGAAATGGGCAGAGAGGGCTGTGGATCTGCAATATCTCCTCCTAGGTAAAGAGGGAATTAGAAAGCATCCTGTGCCAGCTGCCCTGCCACTTCTGAGGACTGTGCCTCTAGACTGCTCCCTTTTCTTCCTGAGTCTCTGGGTTGGAGCACTCTGCTTGCAGGGGAAAGGGCAGAGAGGAATAATTTTGATGTTGAAATTGCTTCTTTCTATTTGGGTCTATTTGAGAGACCATGAACAGGCCTGAGGATTGATTCAAGCTGAGGTATCTAACCACAAGACTTTCTCCCTCTTTAGGATTCTTTTGGTAAAGTCCTGGATTGTTTAGGTGTAGCAGACTACATTAGCAGTTCTGGCAGATATGATGGAAGTACTTGTAGTAACTGAATAAGATTCTGTAGAAAGCAGTGGGGATGCAGGAGTGGGAGTTGGCAGGAATGGATACTCTGTTATGTAGAAATAAAATTGCTCCTAATTTTCAGAGATGGGAAGAATGCAAATCCTAAAACCGTTATACTACTGAAATAAACCTTACTTTCCAAAAAAATAATTATTTTTGACATGTTAGAAAAATGTATTAAAGCAGAACATGCTTTCTAAATAATGCCTTATTAACCTAATTAAAAATAGAACTACTAGAGTGATTTATAAATGACTTTGATTTTAATAACTCCTTTAATTAATGTTATTTCCCTTATCTTGTATACAAGATAGAGATACGGGTGGGTAATTAATAATTAGCAACTAACAAGTTGATAGATAATTATTTGTTTTCCAGACTCAGTAGTTAAAGCCTTTTAAAGATAATACATTCTCTATTGAAAAACATATTTCAGGCTGGGGAGATACCATAGTGGATAGAGTTCTGGAACAAGGACCTGATATGATTTCCTGAGTCTGTGGAAAATTGACAGGCATGGTAACTAGTGCTTGCAATCCCATTGTTAAAGAGGGAGAGAAAAAGATTGTTGATAACTGATGGCTAGTCATTCTAGCCGAAAAGGTAAGCTCCAGGACAGAGGGAGACTACATCTCAAAGGGATAAGCAGTTTCTCTGAGGATAATACATATGTGCATATGAGCATGTGGATCTATACACACACAATCACAATAAAGATGTGGCTAATAAAAATCCATAGCTTGAATTTACATATGGGTTTGGATAGGTTGCTTTGGTAATGTATGCCATGTATGAAGATATTGAAGGCACATTTTAAAACTTACCTTCAGGAAGAAATGGCCATTGTACTAGATGGCATACCTGGGTTGAATAAAACTCTGGAATGATGAGCTGAATCCAGTTGATTTTATTAAGAAAGAAATAGAAAATCCTGTATCATGTTAAAAATAAAAACATACCAATGTAAGATGGGAATGCCTGTTTTACAATAGTTCTTATAAAACAGATCTAGGGCTTTTAGTTCATTACAAGCTTAAAATGAGCCAATTTATTTCAGCTGCCAGAAACCATAATACAGTTTCAGACAGAAGGCATAAAATTGCCATGTCTGGAACAAAGAGATTTCATTCTATGTTTTACTAGTTTTATTGTGTCTGAAAGACCCCTCTGTTCTGAAGGCAGAACATCTTAATGCTGGTAGAAATCCAGAAGCCATTTATACAAGTGTCCTTCGCCAGGGTACATGCTAACCCTTGCATACACATTAAGTTCACCCAAGTATTTGATAATGGAAAAGAGGTTTTATTAAGGTTTAAGATTGGTTACTACTCAAACCATTGAAATTATAAAAAAAAAACATTTTAATTTAAAACACAATATTTGATACTATAAAGTAGAATACAAAGCTCAAATAAAGTGTTAAATTAACTTCAAATATTAAAAAAATGTCAGTTGAGGCAGTGGCATTGAGAGTTGTGTTGAGGTCTTGTGAAGATGTGAGCTCAGCATCTTTTCTAGGTACTCTCACTTAGTACTTCTTGAGTTCCTGCTTTATGCTAAGTACCAGAAATCTACTCATATACATAAACATACAGACATACCTAGAGACACACACATACATGCACAGACACATACATATATAGACACACACACAGAGACACAAACAAATACACATATACATACATAGACATAAACACAGACATAAAAGCACATATACATACACATAGACAAATACATATACACAGACACATACACACACAAATATACATATACACACATAGACACAAATGTAGGCATACATATACACATACACGTACATACAGAGACATGTATAAACACAGACACGCATAGAGACAGACACACAAACATACACATACACATATACAAGACCCATTAAACTGAAGTTTTAATTGTATAGGTGAAAAGATTAGAAGATTCACAGATGAACCTGAGACTCCCCTTTACTTCCAATTTTAGTTAGTTGCAATCTTGGACAGTTATTTAATGTTTTTAGAAATAATTTAGGAATAATTTTGCCATTATACCACAGTGGATCATTGCAATTATACTTAATTCATGGGAATATTAAATAGGATAGCATGCACAATATGCCCAAGGGTGTTGTAATATAGAGTTCTTGGTAGCTGCTAAATAAGTGATATTATTTATAGATATTAAATGACTTCCTCTCATTTATTTAGTTGCATAGCAACAGATTAATAAGCAACCTTGTGTCTTCGGAGGTCCACTTTGAGATCTTTTAAGGTAGTGACATTTTGGATAAGTTACATAGAAAACATTTATTTTACTAGTAAAGTACTTTGTTCTCAATAAATAATTAGGAAAATGAAAAAATGAAGAAGAAAAAACAATAAAAGGCACCAAAAGAAAACTACTCAGTAGAGTTCATATCTTAATTAAAATTGTGTCATCATCTGTTAGTCCTCTTTTAAAATGTGTAGTTCTATTTTTGATCTTAGCAGTTACTTTCCATCCATACATTCAGTTTTTATCCAGATTCTCAGCTTATTATTAAAGCATGTAACTTATCATGTAATTGGAAGGACTTTTATTAGTATAGCAATTGAATATCTGCTTTATGTATGTGTGCTTCAGAGAATTCAGTCTGAAGCCTGCTTACCCTTTCAGATTTCCAAGCATCATCCAAGCTTTTACACGGCAAAAAATTTTCCTTTCTCATTTCACTCCAGTCTTTTTTTTCTCCATAATTATACTTATTCTATAGAACTGTCTATGGCTTTCCATATTTTCATTTCGCAGCCTCTAATTTATCATGTTTCCACTTGTGTTTCTTGCATTTCAGAACCTATTAACTGGTGAAGTAACTAAGAATGTTTAATAGGTGTGTGTGTGTGTGTGTGTATGTGTGTGTGTGTGCACATTGGGTTTGTGTATACATGAATATATGTGTGTACAGTATGAGCTGGAACTCTGTCTTTCATACTGATAAAATTCTAGAACACTGAATTTTTGGGCCATTAGACAGAAACGAGTTGTGTGGATTATTCATTTAAAATATATCACTAGGGGATGTTTGCTGAAAGAAGTTTTATACTACATGAAAACATCCCTTGCCTTTCTGATATCTACTGTACAAGAAAAGATGATCCGTTCAGATATTCTGCAATACAAAGAAATAGGACTGAATGTGTTTGGTTGTACTGTTTTGATTGTGCCTCTGAGAAACTGAGTCACATTTTCCCATAAAACTTTGGAGGATGATGAAGCCTCAGGGAGGCACACATATACTGGCTTTGTTTCTAGAATGTTGCCAAGTAAGTGTAAAACATCAACAGTTTCATCTGAAGGGCAGAAACTTTTCATGGTGATGATTTTATTAACATTCAGAATTCATATCTAAAACTCGAGGTGGTATGCTGTTCGACATGACTGATTTTTCTTCCTGATAGACCAGATATCCTTTTCTTGTTGTAATTAATGCTAACCCACTTACATCAGTGGAATGCACATGAAATTTTAAATGAATATTCCATTACATTCAGCTTTTAGTTCTTATCCAAAGTCAATGAACAATAACAAGAGCACAGTCACCTTCTGTTTTACCAGCAACTGTGAACACAGCATATTTGGAGTATGCTGAGTTGTAGAGGGAAATATTTGTGTGCACTTCAAGATTAAATACTCCTTAATCCAAAGACCAAGAATTATTGAAAGAGTTTTAGAGTCAAGCTACTAAGGTAATAGAATACTTCATGTCCATGTTACATGTTGGACAACAGTATGTGTTTTTTCTTTGAATTTCCTTTTGACTTTTTTGTAGCTCTAGAACCTTGAACAGATGCATTCTGTAAGTCTCAGATCGAACACACTGAATGTTTTCTCAAAAAGCTCATCCAATTTTCTAAACTGCCAACAAATACATCTTTCTCTATGCTTCCACCCCTTTCCTTCCCTTCTCTGTCTATCTGCCATTGAATAACTCTTGATTATACCCTGACATTACATCTACCTTACAGTGTCATTTTTATTATCACAGACTTTTTGTTTCACAGGCAACGAGTCATAAGTTTGATCTGGGAAGATCATCATATTCACGGAGATCTAGAGATTTATGAATCTTATGAAGCTCTCAAGTCCCACAGGTCTTCATAAAATCCCCACAACACTCTTCACCTCCCAAGAGTTAGAAGTTGACTGAGGTTGAAATTTTCAGTGGCATAGCTGTTTAGTATCTCATCCATGTGCATTTTCAGTGGAACAGCATTTCATGAGCTCTCCATGGTTTAGGTGGGACTCTTGTCATATAGCTACACACAAATTGCCAGAGGACTTGCTAGTGGTGAAACTGGCTTTGAGATTATCCACATTTCTGTAAAGACCTCCCAAACTCACTAAGCCCATCTTTGACAGACAAATTCTTTCTTTGTTTTAAAGTTTCTTTATCTATATGAGGTCAGTAAACATTTCTTTATATGTCCCCAGGAGAAATCTCAGAACCCTCCTCTCCAC
The DNA here is from genome assembly GCA_019843815.1 of Montemys delectorum. Taxonomy (NCBI): domain Eukaryota; kingdom Metazoa; phylum Chordata; class Mammalia; order Rodentia; family Muridae; genus Montemys; species Montemys delectorum. The sequence goes on along the minus strand of JADRCD010222579.1, from coordinate 13,014 downwards.
TTTAAACATGACACTAGACTAGTAGGCTTAGATTTTTCAAAATCTACCTTAATGAGGGATTTTAACTGCCTTAACCTACCGTTTAGCCCACCACCCACCAGAGGAAAGGAAAAGTTAGTAGGAGAAAAGAAGATTTGGATCTGTTTACAAATGTAATGTTTCTTTGGGAAGTGATTCCAGTCTTTGTGTTGTCAGGATGTCAACAGTTCAGTTTACATGAATCAGCAGTGGTAGCTCAATCCACTCTGCAAACACCATTGATGAATCACCAGTGACAATTCCATCCAGACAAAATCACAATGCTTTTCCAAATCTGCAGAAGGATCAAGAAGGAACTGGAATATCATGAGAACTTCTTTGGTATATTAATCTCTATGAAGTCACAACAAATGATGATCAGTGAAGAAAGCAAGATAGACTAATGGCATAGCATCATCAGCAAAGACCAGAGTCAGCAAAGCACAAGAACACCAGCAAAGAGTAGCAAGGTGAACCAATGCTACACTGTTGACAGTGTATATAAGGCTATCATTACACTTTTTCCAAATATCCAAACATCTCTCAAGTATCCACTCTAGCAAAACACTACATGTCCTATTTCTAGGCAGCTTCCAGAAAAACACCTCATGACACAACTAAGTCTCCAAAGAAATCAGAAATTTCCACTTCTTAGACTATATGCAAAGATACTGTAGACTCATGCCTTTTGTTCCACCACATACCAACATACATGAGAACAATGAATGAGATAGAAATCCTTTTATGGCATATGTAATTCGAAGGAAGAGAAGTATGAAATCATAAGAGGGTTATATAGCAGCTGTTTATTGTTATTTTTTGTAAAGAACTAAGACAATACCTCCATTTAGATTACAGGCACCCATAATTTCTTCATTTTGCAATTACATATTTGATGTAATTGCCAAATGAAGAAATTTTTTATCATAAAATGGGTATTAGGTAGCAAAAACACTTGTATCCAGTTTAATTAATTTTAGCTTAGTAGCATATACAGAAGATGGAAATGATGGAAGTTAGAGCTAGTCACAATATAAGATAAAATATAAACACAAAAATCAGTGTTCTGGTCGATATCACAGTACATGTATAATGGATATTCTATTGACTATATTGCTTAATGATGCCTTAACTGACTAAGTTTATGTAAGTATGATGTTTTCACAGTTATGGAATCACCTAGCAAAACATTTCTGAGAACAAACCCTCTTGTTAAGTGACACATGGACAGTAACTCATTAAGTACATGCATGGGGTTAACACTTGGGAATTAATGGTCAGGGAGCTCACATCTGTTTTCAGGACTCCAGCCTCAGTTATATATATATATATATATATATATATATATATATATATATATATATATA
>JADRCD010222579.1:0-11529 GCA_019843815.1 Montemys delectorum | reverse complement strand
ATATATACTAAGTTGGCTTTAAAATAGAGGTAGGCTGTTAAAGGCAGATATGGTGGAGGAAACCTGAATATTTTCCCTATATTGAGTACAAGGAAAACAGCAGAAAGTACTGAGAACTCCTCAGGGGACAGTGGACCGTTTTTCAGGACAGTGTATGGAATAGAGAGAAAAGATTGAGAAATATGAAGGGCTGGAGATAGGCTTAGATATCAATCTACAGATCCCAAATATCAGTAGCAGAAGTATAATTCTCTGTGTGTATATGTATGTATGCGTGTGTGCATTCATGAGAGAGAGAAAGAGAGAGAGAGAGAGAGAGAGAGAGAGAGAGAGAGAGAGAGAGAGACAGAGACAGAGACAGAGAGAGAGAGACAGACAGACAGACAGAGACAGAGAGAGAATGAGAATATCCCAGTGATGCACATGTGGGGGTTTGATTTTCAGAATTCTCACATTCTACTGTGAACTCAGTCTATTGGACTATGCAACAAACTTTTTACCTGATAATCCATATTTTCTGAGCTATGCAGAACATATAAATAACATTTGAGGAGATACTGTCTGATTTTAAGTCTACGTTGGGAGATCTCGTAGTGACTTATTAAGTACATTAGAAGGAATGGGACTTAAGGAGCTGTGATGAGCAGCCACTACAGTGACCTACCTCTACACAAGTAGGTCAGTGACAAGGATGAGGAAAAGAGAGGGGAAGTGTTAAATACCCTGGCTTTGCTAGAGTGTGCTAACTATGGGTGAGAGTGGGTGTTCTCTCCTCATCAGTACAAGTCTCTTTATACTCTATGACATACTTAGCTAAATTATTTGTCATCAGTGGCTTCCTGTCTGTGGTGGCCTGAATAAGAATGACCCCTATGGGATCATAAGTTTGAGTGTTTAGTCATAAGGAAAGGACTTGAACAGGATAGGAGGTACGACCCTATTTGGGAGTAGTTGTGTTCTTGTTGGAGAAAGTGTGTCACATTGTTATTTCTTTTTTAAACTTGATTGGATCTACTAGCTTCTCATGTTTCCAAAAAGTACTCACTTTGAAGGAATCATTTCCTTTAAGCTCTTCCAGTAGAAAGTGCTTCTTGCAGATGATGACATAGCTTGCTTGGTCTCCTCATTCCAGTCTCATCTCAAAGGGAATATCCCTACTGCCTCCCTCAATACACATGACCTGTCATCCTGGTTTGCTTTGTTTATGATCACTAATTGTCCCTTGTAGGTAAAATGCATCTACTTATTTAATTTCTGCTTATATTTTTCATTAGACTATGAGCTTTAAGATGACTTGGGCTTTCCTTTGTATATACCTGCAACACTGATTAATGAAACATTCAGATAAGTTGTAGAAGTAAATGCCTCAATGTGTGAATTAATCTTGTGAGTCAATGTGAAACCTGGGGTTCAGAAAGTTTGCCCCAGGTAATGACTTGAGAACAAGTCCACTTGGCTTAAAGTTCATAGGGACCATATTTGATCACTTAAGAGCCCTAAAAATGAGTGTCCTTGGCATTTCTTTAATCATAGACTACTAGACTAGATTTAATTTTATGCATACTCTTCAACACTTTGTTTCTAAGCCAAAGATTTCTGCAGCTATTACAAATCTTTCTTTTCATATTTACTTTCTTGATTCTCCAGAAGAACCCCAGGAAACAAGAGTTTTATATTTTTGCTGTGCTCAGCAAATCTCAGCAGGATATATTTATGAAGAGTGGTGCTGCACAATGATTTTGTCTTTTAAGCATAATGCAAACAAGCCTCAATGTTGAAGAAGAGAAAGGAAGTTTTTTAATGCTTCTCTGAATTTATTCTGCCACTAACTCTTGAATTTAAAGAGACTCCAGTGTTGTGATCAGCCATGTAGGATTCAAGAAGAAAGGTAAAAGGAGATAAATGTAGGATCTTTGTATTTGGTGCCATGGCAATCTGAACTATAAGACCCTGCATAAGATGATCTGTTTCCCCCTACTCATGAGCCATCCCCTTCCTATCCTTCCTCTTCTGCTTTTCCTGCTATAGTCTCCTTTTATTTCCAAACATTTCTTTTTTGTTATGTGAGAAAATGACATTTTGGTTTTGCTTGTTCACTGAATACTGATTCGCTAGACATTTTAAATTGCCCACTCTCTTGCAGTTACTATATTAGATATAATGAACTAAAAAATATAATGGGAATATAGAATCAACATTTTAGATATTTCTATCACTATCACTTTTTAGATAGCAAAAAGACCAAGCAAAGCTAGCAATTCATGGACTCCAAATTGGGCTCTTTATCCAGATTGAAAGGCTTGGGGACATTGTGAGGAAGTGATGCTGTAGAAAGTGCTGTAAAGGAAGGCAGTGGCAAGCCAGAAGAACATACAAATCAGTGGCATGTTGAATGCTTTATACACAGAAACTATGATTGATCTGAGAAGTAATTTTAATAGGAAATTGTTTTTTTATGTATTCTGAGGACAATTAGTCCATCTCAGAGAAAATGATGCTGGTGTTTCTAAGAAGAATATAGTCAGTGTCTGGGGATACTAAGGGAATTTGATTGCCAACATGTATTGATTGCTAATGTAGGGCAACATCTGAGGTAGTGGAGTGTTGTATGATGATATCCAAGTTTCTCTGTTAAGCAATATGTAGATGATGGGAAAGGAAATCTTTGGTGATGAGATGATGTTAACATCTGGACATGATATGTTTGATTACTAGTTAGAGATGTACAAGCATTATTCATGGCCAAGAATAATTTAATGCACACTTATGGGAGTTGGTTATTGGGCAGAAGTGTGTTAAGAGAGAGTTCAGGAAGTGTGAAAAGAAAGTACTGGCAGTCATTGTTTTGTTAAAGGAAAATATATTGTAATAGGGAGAAGTAGACAAAAGTGAAAGCAGGTTTATTTGGAGGACTAGCAGAAAATGTAAATTATGACATTACAGAACCAAAACCATTGAAAATAGTGAATAAGAGCATGTAAAACATCCAGTACATTCAACAATGAAAAGGTCATTGGTGACTTTTGCCAGGGAACTTTTAACTGAGTTGTCTCCAGGAAGCAGAACTGACTACTCATTAACCAAAGCCAGACATTGTAGTAAAGATATATAAAAGGATGGAGGAATGTGTACAGAGAGAAGGAAAAGGGGAAGAACAGGAGGAGGAGGAGGAGGAGGAGGAGGAGGAGGAGGAGGAGGAAGAGGAGAGGGTGGAAGATGGGGAGGAGGAAAAGGAGGGGAAAATAGTAGAGAAGAAGAGAGGAGAGAGAGCAAGCAAGTGAGAGAGAACATAGGAACAAAAGTATAGAAGGAGAGGTAAATTGGGAGAAAATGGAAGAGTGGGGGCTCCAAAGAGTTAAAAAATAATTTCAGTGTGATAGCATGTGAAAGATTCAGAGAAAGAGAAATTGTATTTGGGAGGAAGGAGCTGGGATTTTATATTTTAATGTCATCTTGGAAAAATGACAGCTTCCTGTGGAGAGTTATGCACAGGTGATCAGTGACAGAAAGCAAAACAGCAAAGACTGGGGGAGTAGATGTATTGTCATTTACGTACTTCCTGGAATCACTGAAGATAGCTTTAGAGATGATGCTGGTAAGCAGTTATTAGTCAATATAACTGTATCGTTATGGTTCTGTCAGTGTGACAAAATACCTAAGACAAAACCAAGTTTCTTATCACTCAGGATTTCTGAAGTTTCTTCCATAGTCACTTGGCCTTGCTGCTTTGGGGATGTGATAAACAACTTTTCTGTGGAGGAAGTGTGCTAGAAAGAAGTGTCTTTACCAAGGTAATCAGGAAGGAATGAGAGGGAGAGGGAGAGGTGAGGGAAAAAGTCTAAACATCCATTTTAAGAGTATACTCCTGATGACCCAAGTTCTTTTTAATAAGCCTCACCTCAGAGTTCCACCACTCCCCATTGTACCATCAAATGAGTGACCAAGCCTATTCACCCATGAGTCTTTGCAGGACAGATAAAAATACAAACTACAAGAGTCAGAGGCATACCTGTTCCTATTGTGAGGAGCACAACAAAATCCCAAGCTAAACAACCCCAGCATGTATGCAGAGGGCCTGGTGCAGAGTCTTGCAGGCTCCATGGTTTTCCCTTCAGTCTTTGACATCCCCTGTGAGCCCTGGATAGATGATATTGTGGATATTCTTATCCTAGTACCCTTGGCTCCTGTACCTCCTAGAATCCTTCACCCCCTTATTCTGGGTATTCCCCAAGCTCCACCTAATATTTAGCTGTGGGTTGCAGCATCTGTTCTCATCAGTTGCTGGGTGAAGTCTTGTTGTCCCAAAAGCAGGGGGGCCTGGGCTGTGGCCCTGGCCTGACCTGCTGAGACTCTCTCCCGGGTGGCAGGGGGCCTTCTGCTGAGGCCCGCATCTCTCTCTCTCTCTCTCTCTCTCTCTCTCTCTCTCTCTCTCTCTCTCTCTCTCTCTCTCTCTCCCCCAGGGACCTGTTTACTGCACGATGCCTTAATTAAAAAAGAGGCAATGTATAAATGAGTTACTTTATTGTAGGAAGGATATCTGGTTACATAGAAAGGAAGGGAAGGATAGAGAGAGAGAAAAGATGGAAAGATAGAGAAGAGAACAAAGAGCAGAGAGGAGAGAGAGAGCAAGAGAGTAAGAATTAGAGAGGAAGGGTAAGGGTAAGAGGTAAGAGAGTGAGGAAGGGGCAAACCAAGCCTATTATTGTATGGTGTGTGGCATGCCTGGCTTATGGTCAGATGACTGTGTGTAAGGTCCAGTTATAATGCTGGGAGTTTGAAGCAGTGTCTGCCTGATAGAGCACACATCTCCTGCAGGGGCAGCTATGAGGGGTCTGGGCTGAAATCTGAGCCATTGGTCTCAGGAGCAATCACTGAACGTCTACCGTCCCTCATGAGCAAATTACTTTGCTCAGTGGGTCTCCGGGGTTCTGAGGTAGCCCTATTCTACTGGACTCCGGCTGTCAGAACTGCTCACTGTCCCACAAAGTCTCTTTGGTAATGACTAGGCACTGATCCTATGAGTATGGCAGAGTATCATTAGGAATCACTACATTGACTTTATTTTATTTTATTATTTATTTATTTATTTATTTTTTAATTTTTGGTTTTTAGAGACAGGCTTTCTCTGTGTAGCCCTAGCTGTCTTGGACCTCACTCTGTAGACCAGGCTGGCCTCGAACTCAGAAATCTACCTGCCACTGCCTCCCAAGTGCTAGGATTAAAGGCATGCGCCACCACCGCCTGGCTCATTGACTTATTTTTACAGTCCTTTTTCATTCTATCCCAGGTCTCTGAGCCATCCAGCTCCCACATTCTGGCCATCGAGGTAGTATTGGCATTGGGCTCCTTCTAATGGTGTGTTACCTAGGGTATATGCTTAGTCTTATTACATCTTTTTTGTTGTTGTTGTTGAGTTTTGTTGGTATCAGTGGGAGACTGCTCTTTTCTGAAGGGAAACACAGGGACAGTAGATCTAGGGGAGAAGGGAAGTGTGCGTGGGTGCCTGGGAGGAGGGGAGGGAAGGGAGGTAATGGTTTTGATGTACTGACTACATGAGGGAAAAATAAATAAAACAAAATTTAAAAGACTTCTCTCAATTTTGTGAATATAGATGTCACTCAGTAATGCTAAAAGCAAAGTACAAATATGTTCTTTTTTTTAAAAAAGAAAAAAAATTAAGAGAAATAGAACAGAAAAGTAATTTTGCCCCCCAAATTTTCAAATAAGCAAATATAAGAAACAAAAACAAAACAAAACAAAAAGAAAGATAATCAAAATAATAACACTAGCAAAGTAGTTTGAGAGGCAGATGTGTAGGAGAGGGGACCAGGCCGACTGAGGGGCATAAACAGGCTTGCTAGCATACGACTTTAAGGAAGCGTCTTGAGGACACTGAGAATCACTATAAGATAGTGGCCCTAGGAAGCAGGAACTGACTTGAATATTCTCTGTCCTCCAAGTTATATGAAGGGCAAGAGCAGTGAGGAAAGATTGTTCTGAGGCTGCCTGGGGTACCACAGAGTTCCGAAATGGAGACTATTACATTGAGAGCTCGTTGGTGAGGCAAGAACAGGGCGTCTTAGAGGAATTCTTTACCAGCAGAACTCCAAAGCCCGAGAATGACCTGAGATAAGAGATGACAGGGAAATCCAGAGGGAAAAGTCTTCGAAGACAGAAAGGGGTGCGAAGAAGACAGGAAGGGCTGTAAAGAAGAAAGATGAGCATGTGGACAAGCTTGAACTACTTTTCCTAACTATGATGCCCTCCCCGAGAATAGGAATTTGAGAATCTTTGAGATTGAGTCTGGACAGTCTTCTCAGGAGTGAAAGCACAGGGAATCTCAAGTCACCGTGGGTAGATCCAGAAATAAGGGACAGCTCCGGAGCAAGTGAGATGAGCCATTCTCTCTGACTTTTAAACTCTGCATTTAGCACTGGGCATCAGATCAAAGTAAGTTTTTTTGATTTCTCCCATTCCATGTCTGACTCAGCCATTTATTATGCTACCCATTCAACAAGGTTCTAACAATCAGATAGTCCAAATGTACTCATTTGAACATGTATGGCACTAACATTCATGTACAATTTTTAAAGAGTCCCCTAAGTTACTATTGTGAGAAAGAAAGGAAGTCTGTATTTAACACATTGATGACAAATTCTGAATCTCTGAATGTACATGTGTAAGAAATGATCTGTTGCCATGTGAGGAAGTTTGCTGTTATTTGAAGTATACAGTTTGAAATACAAACCTGTCTACACTATTAAGTGGCACTTTAAAAACGGATACAGTGTGACAGAAAACTTAGTTGCCACCATGGCATAATATTGCATAGTAAAAGTTTCATATAGGCTTGCTCTTGAATCAACACTGCAGACTGTGCACAATGAATGCATTGTGATGTGAGGCACATTCATTTCTCAAAGACAAAGCACCTAGAGACACATAATTCTTAGGGATCTGTCATTTTAACTAGACAAAGATAAATCCATTTATAGAGTTTTAATTTTACTGATTGCAGTCAGTTAGGATTGTAGCCCTTCTTCAATTTTTTACTTTTATTTTTTTCAAACCTTCTCAGTGTAATTTAAGTATTACAATTATAGCAGTGGTTATGCCCCTCAGCTGATTGTGATTTTTACAGGGAAGAGAGAATAATGTTCCAAGGAATCAGTTAAGAAGTTGGACAGTGAGGAGGAGGAGGAAGTGGGTGGATGGGTGGGTGAGCAACCTCATAGAAGCAGGGGAAGGGAGGATGGGATAGGGGATTTCCAGAAGGAAAACTGGGGAGGGGATAATATTTGAAATGCAAATAAATAAAATATTCAATAACAAAAGAAGTGGGACAGAATGTGGGACCAAATATAGGGACTATAGGTAAACACAGATATTCATTAACTCATTCAATATATACATATATATGAATATACATATTATAAATATTTATCAAGGAGTTAGCATCTGCTAAGACTTATCTTGAAAGATACTGAGGTAACTAATAAGGAGTAATAAAGTAGTAAGATATAAGATAAGAAGTGAGATATAAATGGATAAGGCTGCTCGGAGTCAGAACCATTCTTGAAGGTAGAAATATACAGAACAGCTAAAGGAGGTTGTGGGGGGATTAAATATATTCAGTTACGATATTGAATAAGAAATATCTAGTCCCTTCCCCATGTGTGATTTTACTTCTTACAGCTAGAACAGATGGAAAATAGCTGTTCTTGTTGATTTTCTTATGTTTTCAAATTTTATGTGTTTCTTAAAATATTTTACATCTTATTTTATTAGTGTGTGTGTTTGTGTGTATGTATGTATGTGTTTGTGTGTGTGACTATATGTATGTGCTTGTGTATGTTTGTGTATAGGTGTATTTTTTGTGTGTATATGTGTGTGTGTGTGTGTGTGTGTGTATTTATGTGTGCACATACATCCCATTGTGTGCTTGTGATGGTCAAAGGGAAGCGTATAGGATTTATTTGTTCTCTTACATCATGTTGGATTCAATGCTCAAGGGATTGAACTTAGGTTATCAAACTTGCTAAAGGGCTAGCTCCAGTTTATAGCTTCTTGTAACCCATATAACTTAGTTTTACCATTGAAGCTAAGAGGCAACTAGGTTTAAATGCTGTCTTTTTAAAAAAACATTTCTGACTTTATTTGAATATGTCTTAGTTAATCTTACTCTCTAATACAGTGTTTTTATGAATTTTTTTCACCAGATAGTTATTGAATGACATTTCCATCATGAAATAGGTTAGATAATAAGGTAGATACACCTCTTAGAATAACAATCTTAACTATAAGGATTTTGATTAAAAAGTTTAAATTAATAAGGGGCATATAGCTAATGAAAAAGACATTTTTTTCTAGTGTCCTGGTTCTTATTCCATGTAGCATTTAAGGTGGTAAGGAGAGGTTTGAATTAATAGCATATGGAGTGCTATTTAAAGGCTCTGCGTTCCCATTCAGAGAACACAGCTGTCAATATCACTTAACAAATGATATGTCAACTTTGTAAATCCTGGAGAAAAATGAATAAATGACTTAGCTCTAGAAGACATGCCGAGTTGATCCAAGATGTACTGCTGTGAAGATGAGAAAGCAACATTGAGTAACAATCACAATAACTGGCAAAAAGCAATTGATAACATTTATTCAGATGTTATCATTCCTAGATAATTTGTTTTAGACAAACACCACATGGGGGCAATCATTTTCAGAAATGTTTTAGAGCCACTGTGTCAGCTGTACTTTCCTCACAAAGACTATGTTGTTTCTAAAGTTATCAACAACATATTTCCTTTTGCAGATAAAGGCATGAAAGACATTGTTATTAAAATATTTTCTCAGATCATTTTCTGCAATATTGATGTAAAACAGACCTTATGATTGACTTTCACAATAGTTTTAGTAGTTTAGCAGTGGCCATCTGCCATGAAGGCAGATGCCTCAGTAAGGTGGACTCCTGAAGAGCTGAAGCCTGAAATCAGCATCAGTAGTTACCAGTGCACATGTTCATGAAGTAGTGAAGGTATTCAGGAGACACTACTATACCCTCAGTTCTCCTTATATACAAGTCACTAAAGATGCCATGTACTCTCAGGGGAGGGCTTTCCAACTCAGTTATCTTTTCAGAGAATGTCCTCATGGGATTTCCTAGATGTGTGTCTCCAAAGGTAATCCCAGATGCCATTAAGTTGACAATCAAGAGTAACACTCATTGCTCTGTTACTGTGGTTGCTATATTCATGTACCCTAATGACACCATTATGTTCTGACTGCAGAGCCTGGTTTGTAACAGATGCAGTGTCTGTGTTTATCCATATTCTTACCAATTTTCTTTGAATGTTTAATTTGGAAAACAATGAGAATAAAAGCAAGGATTTAAGAAATTAATCAAGAAATATCAAATGAGATTTAAAGAATATTAGTGGTTTTGGCCAAGGTTTCTTGTGGAAGATTGTTCACAAGTAAACTGAGAAAAATCGTCAATTCCATAGGTCTACTTCTAGTGGAGGCTTCCAACTATCTGTCTGTGCCTATTGGAACAGCTCACAAAGTCTCCATATTTCATTTGCCTCATAAGTGATTTCCTACACCATGAGGCACCAAGCTTAGTATCTGCTGGGAACAATGATAATATAGACAGAGAGCCATTACTTTGTACACTCAAAAATACATGAGCTCTGTTGATCCAACGTGAACGTGCCTTCTGTAGGCCCAGGGTTTGACATCTTCAATTCACTTATGAGGCAATACCTTACCATTATGTCCAGCAGATACTAAGCGTGATGCCTTGTAATATAGGATATGCTGTATGTCTGTATGCTGTAACTATATCTTGTGCACTACTGCAATTATCATCTTCCTACTGGAATATGATAGATATTTATCTGTGTTCATTGTTAACAGACGATGACCTGCATTACTGGCTTTGCATTGTTATTCAACCACTAAATCTGGATAAGCTGAGGCCTTGTTTATGTGAGAAGATACTCAAGTTGATCAAAGTAAACAAAGATAATTGAGGAACTGGAAGCCAGGTCAGCAACCTAGAGTTCAGTGTTCCCACATCATGAAACTACTTTCTCATCCAGGGATACATATCACCATTTATTCTCCTATCAAATATGTTTGAGCATCTACAATGTGTCAGCAATTATGGAAGTCATGGTTAATATAAGCTACAGACTCTCAGTTGACACATGCTGTGAATCTCGCTTTAATTTCCCATTTTTGGGTTGTGTGTGATAAAATGATAGTGTTTGATTTTGTGCTGCTCAATAACTCCATTAGTATAAGCCATAATTCATTTCTGCTTATTAAGACTATAAGCTGTAACATTTAAATAAAAAATTTAACTGTTATATAATTTAATTAAAATAGCATAGAATAAAATAAAATATAATGTGGTGTTTATAAAACCATGTGTTCTTTATTTACATGTAAATTTGTCCTTTCCCAGTTTTTAATTTAAAAAAAGGAGATATTTCAAAAAATAAAATAAAGTAAAATAAAATATTTTGTTAAATCATTCCCCCTAATATTATGAGAATTTGAATAAAAATAAACTATTTAAGTAACAAAAAAATAAAAAATAAAACCATATGTTCATTGATAAGGATCTGTTCTGGGCAGTATATTCTGTCTTTTTGGTATGAAAACCTATAAAATTAGTTGTTAATATGAGGACATACGATCATTGTTATGCTTTTAAAATATCTTTTGAATATTGTAGCTAGTGATACTGGCGATGTATTTAATCAATGACATCATGTGCTTTCAGATTCTAAGCAAATTTATTTTACTTGGGAAATGATACTAATAAAATGCACAGGTGTAGAAGAGATAGCCAATGGGCTAAAGTGTCAGGTTGCTAAAATATACAGGTTAATAACCTCATAAATTATGTATGCAAAATAATAAAAATCATTAAATGTCTTTGTAATTACATGAAGGCCCAAATCTTGTAGTTTTTGCTTACTTCATTGGGATCTAACATGTTGTTCAGACACAGAGTAGATACTTTATAAGCATTTGTCTTGAATATAATTGAATATCTATATTAATAAGTGAACATTTTAATTAGAAAACTCAAGGAATTTGAAAAAGAATGAGGCCAAAACTAGTTTTTCACACTTTAGCCATTTTAATTTTTAAAATATCTATTTTATTTGTATTTAATTTTAAATGTTTTAAATTACACTCATTACTTTATTGATGACTTTGACATTTACTGAAGAATTAGAGTGATTGAAGGCTTTGCAGTAACATATGAAACAATACCTTGTACTTAAAGCTAATAAAAATATTACTAGAAAAATGTCACCACTGAGCTGGCTCTGAACAAGAGATGCTGTAAAAGATGGTTTGGAGAAAGATCAGACATAAAAGGAAGGTAGGTCAGACATATAGTAAGGAAGTGAGAAAGGTCAAAGCATGCTTTGGAAGATGCTTTGCAAGACCTAAGAACCAGGCATTCCTTAGATTGGTGGAGAAGCTCCTCTGAAGATTGATTTCAAGACCCAA
>JADRCD010222578.1:0-51006 GCA_019843815.1 Montemys delectorum | reverse complement strand
ATCCATGAGCATGGGAGATCTTTCCATCTTCGGAGATCTTCTTCGATTTCCTTCTTCAGAGACTTGAAGTTCTTGTCAAACAGTTCTTTTACTTGCTTAGTTAGAGTTACACCGAGGGATTTTATATTATTTGTAGCTATTGTGAAGGGTGTTATTTCCCTAATTTCTTTCTCTGCCTGTTTATCCTTTGTGTAGAGGAAGGCCTCTGATTTGCTTGAGTTAATTTTATATCCAGCTACTTTGCTGAAGTTGTTTATCAGCTTTAGGAGCTCTCTGGTGGAATTTTTGGGGTCACTTAAGTATACTATCATATCATCAGCAATAGTGATAATTTGACTTTTTCCTTTCCAATTCGTATCCCTTTGACCTCCTTTTGTTGCCTAATTGCTCTGGCTAGAACTTCAAGTACAATATTGAATAGGTAGGGAGAGAGTGGGCAGCCTTATCTAGTCCCTGATTTTAGTGGGATTGCTTCAAGTTTCTCTCCATTTAGTTTCATGTTGGCTACTGGTTTCCTGTATATTGCTTTCCCTGATTTTAGTGGGATTGCTTCAAGTTCCTCTCCATTTAGTTTCATGTTGGCTACTGGTTTCCTGTATATTGCTTTTACTATGTTTAAGTATGGGCCTTGAATTCCTGATCTTTCCAAGACTTTTATCATGAAGCGATGTCGGATTTTGTCAAATGCTTTTTCAACATCTAGTGAGATGATCATATGGTTTTTTTCTTTGAGTTTGTTTATTTAGTGAATTACGTTGATGGATTTCCATATATTGAACCATCCCTGCATCCGTGGGATGAAGCCTACTTGATCATGGTGAATGATCATTTTGATGTGTTCTTTGATTCTGTTTGCAAGAATTTTGTTGAGTATTTTTGCATCGATAGTCATAAGGGAAATTAGCCTCAAATTTTCTTTCTTTGTTAGGTCTTTGTGTGGTTTAGGTATCAGAGTAATTGTAGCTTCATAGAACGAATTGGGTAGAGTACCTTCAGTTTCTATTTTGTTGAATAATTTGAGGAGTATTGGTATTAGGTCTTCTTTGAAGGTTTGATAAAACTCTGCACTAAAACCATCTGGTCCTGGGCTTTTTTTGGTTGGGAGACTATTAATGACTGTTTCTATTTCATTAGCAAATATGGGACTGTTTAGATCGTTGATCTGATCTTGATTTAACTTTGGTACCTGGTATCTGTCTAGAAAATTGTCCATTTCATCCAGGTTTTCCAGTTTTGTTGAGTATAGGCTTTTGTAATAGGATCTCACGATATTTTGGATTTCCACAGTGTCTGTTGTTATGTCTCCTTTTTCATTTCTGATCTTGTTAATTAGTAAACTATCTCTGTGTCTCCTAGTTAGTCTAGCTAAGGTTTTATCTATTTTGTTGACTTTCTCAAAGAACCAACTCCTGGTTTGGTTGATTCTTTGTATAGTTCTTTTTGTTTCTATTTGGTCGATTTCAGCCCTGAGTTTGATTATTTCCTCCCTTTGACTCCTCTTGGGTGAATTTGCTTCTTATTGTTCTAGAGCTTTCAGTTGTGCTGTCAAATTGCTGGTGTATGCTCTCTCCAGTTTCTTTTTGGAGGCACTTAAAGCTATGAGTTTTCCTCTTAGGACTGCTTTCATTGTGTCCCATAGGTTTGGGTATGTTGTGACTTCATTTTCATTAAACTCTAGAAAGTCTTTAATTTCTTTCTTTATTTCTTTCTTGACCAAGTTATCATTGAGTAGAGTGTTGTTAAGCTTCCACATGTATGTGGGCATTCTACTGTTTATGTTGTTATTGAGGAGCAGCCTTAGACCATGGTGATCTGATAGGATACAAGGGATTATTTCAATCTTCTTGTATCTGTGGAGGCCTGATTTGTGACCAATTTTATGGTCAATTTTGGAGAAGGTACTATGAAGTGCTGAGAAGAAGGTATATCCTTTTGTTTTTGGATAAAAAGTTCTACAGATATCTGTTAGATCCATCTGTTTCATAACTTCCATTAGTCTCACTGTGTCCTTGTTTAGTTTCTGTTTCCATGATCTGTCCATTGCAGAGAGTGGGGTGTTGAAATCACCCACTACTATTGTGTGCATTGTAATGTGTGCTTTGAGCTTTAGTAAAGTTTCTTTTATGAATGTAGATGCCCTTGCATTTGGAGCATATAGGTTCAGAATTGAGAGTTCATCTTGGTAGATCATACCTTTGATGAATATAAAGTGTCCCTCCTTATCTTTTTTGATCACTTTAGGATGAAAGTCGATTTTATTCTATATTAGAATGGCTACTCCAGCTTTTTTATTGGGACCCTTGGCTTGGAGAATTGTTTTCCAGCCTTTTATTCTGAGGTAGTGTCTGTCTTTATCACTGAGGTGGGTTTCCTGTATGCAACAAAATGTTGGGTCCTGTTTACGTACTCAATCTGATAGTCTATGTCTTTTTATAGGTGAGTTGAGGACTTAAGTCTTAATGACAATCCTATAAGAATTCCTAAGATTATATCTGTGATTATTAAGCTCTTTGTTAACGGGACTGCTATGAGGTCTTTTTCTTATAGTAAAAGCTGCAATGAGAACTGGGCCATTCTCCCAAGGGTCACCAGTTAATTGCTCTTAGATAGTAGACTTTCTACTACTCAGAGCACATTCCAAGAGGTTGCAAAACAATTAACCAAAAGTCATAAAAAGGGAACTAATGACTTACTATAGGTGTTACAACAGAAGATAAAATATCAACTGGGTTTATTTATACAAAACTTCACTAATAACTTAGTGATGGTTTTAAACCTTCAGTGACCCTGTGGAGCTCAGACAGGTGATGGATCTTTAGCCAGATAATTACTCCTAATGGATATGCATGTAAACATTCACTGTTGTAAACTTCTATTTCAATTTATGATTTGTTTTTTTTGTGTGAACTTGTGATGAACTTTGTAATATGTGATCATGTATTCTGAAAGATGTTTAAGTACTGAGAAGAAAGAGACGAAGAGGATCTATAGAGTAGAAATCTTTTCCCTTTCCCATTTATAAAATTTTTCCCTTTCCCCACTTAGGACCTTTTCAGTTTTCCCCTTAGATACCTTTCATAGGAAACTTTTTACAACTTAGTAATAAATTCTATAATCACTTCTCTAAGTGTCTTCTCTTCCTTCGACTTCTGACTAGTAGGCTGAAAGTTAGAACCTGCACTTCCTGCTGAGATAGAACAAAGGCTACATTGCTTAATACTCCTTTCTTAGGCTGCAGGTGTTAATTGCCTAAGCCAGTAGTCTTTTACCCTCAGAAAGAGCAAGAAAAATTTTCGGACTTTTTAGAAGTTATCATCAGCCTCTCAGTACAATTAGAGAGCTAGGAAGCCCTAAACCCTCAGACTTTAAAGCCATCACCAGAATCCTAAGCTGTGTCTCCACCTCTACGGCTGCCCCCAGCCGAGATGTGTTAGGTGCAGCGGTCGCCCGACAGGGCTGTGGCACACTCCACCGTCACGCTGCTGTGGTGAACCAAATGTGAGCTCCTCCACTGTGCTAGGCACCTGGGTGCTGCTGGGTGGTGGGGACACCAAAGGGATTGGAAAGGATGACATCCTGCCAGAGATCCAATACTCTGGGCCACAGAGTCTGAGAACTCCACTATGCTGGATGGGTGTCTGTATCCCAAACCTCAGAGAGCAGAGGGGAACAGCTGAAGGGGGGGCGGGGGGTGTCCTTGGCCTTACAGAGGTCAAGGATGCAGGCTCTAGCTCCTTGGGAAATCGAAAGGAAAGCTGGACAAGGCAGAGGAGCTGAGAATGAATTGTGGGCCACAGGGCAGCTCAGTCTACCCTGAGGTTGAAAGGAGAGAGGGGGTAGGGGCTTGAAGCAGTGGCTTGGTGGTTCAGGAATGGCAGTTGCAAACCAGGGCCTGAGAGTTCTTGGTCTGGTCTCATAGCTGCAAGCGCTGGGCCCACATGGTGAGTCTAGTTGAAAGGAGGCAGTGCATCGTTGTAAGATGTTTTGTTATAGAAAGGAGAGAGAAGAGATAGGAAAGTAGAGGCTGGCCATCTCCATGTGGCCATGGTGCCCACATGGAGAGAGGAGGAAGAGAGGAGGAAAAAGTAAAGAAGAGAAGAGGCTAAGAGGGAAGGGAGAGAAGAAGAGGAAGAGAAGAGAAGAGAGAGGGGAGGGGCAAACTGCTCCTTATATTGTGGGCTGGGCTATCAGTCTGTGGTGCAGGGCATACCTGGCTGTGGTAAAATGACTGAGGGTAGAGTCCAGCCAGAATGCTGGGAGATTGGGGCATTGTCTATGCGATAAATAACACAAGCTCATGAACTCCTGAAATCAGCCTATGTCTGGGAACGTGTCTCCACTATTTCTGTCCATTGTGGAATCTTTCACTGGGTCTCTGGAAGTTAAGACTCGCTCAACCAAAACACAGACTATTTTTTATGGTCCCACAGGGAGGCTCCTATTTGCAGATATTTGTACCCAACCAATAGACAGAAGCAGCTGACCCCTGTTGTTGAATTAGAGAAGGGTAAAAGACCCTGAGGAGAAGGGTGATCCTGTAGGAGGACCAGCAGTCTCATTTAATCTGCATCTCTGAGATCTCTCAAACACTGGACCACCAAACAGGCAGCCTACACCAGCTGATAGGAGGCCCCCAACACAAATACAAAGGAGGAGTGTATTACTAACTTATATCCAGGAGATTCTCAGACTGAGAGCCCATGATATTGAGAATTTAACTAGCTCTTGTGGTTCAAGAAAGTATTCTCATGACTAAATTTAAGATTTAGTGGTTTTAATTTCATGATCTAGTCTAATTATATATGTATATATATATGTATGTATGTATGTGTCATATCATTTCATAGTCATGAGGGTTTAATGTTCTTACTACTGTCACTATGTAACAAATGCAGATTCCAAATCTGAAACAACACATGGGAGAAGATACATTCATCCTCGTTTAAGTATGAAAATAACAGAAAAAGGAAACTCAGACAGTTAAAGTGATTTCCCTCGGTAGCCATGTTGAAATTCTAGTTTGTTTGAAGGTAAAGGCAGTTTTCTGTGCAGCACACAGTTCTACTTTTCTACTTTCCAAACAGACTGACATTAATATTTGTTTCTTTCTTTTAATACACTGTTCATTTTAATGTCCTTTGGGGCCTTTGCAGTGGAGGCTGAGGAGAAAGAAACAGCATTAGAAAAGAAGACTGACATGCCTAAAGCAGTCAGGTGAGACAGCAGCAGCACATCATACTTGACTTTTCTTGCAAGATACAGTAGGGGACCTGGGGCCATTAAACCAATCTGGACTTATGCATTCCTGTCTCCGGAATCACAGCAAGAACTGCTGCTGTACTTTTGCACGCAGAGCTTAGTGGTTTAGAAAACCCCAAGCCAGTTAGAAAGTACGTTTATTGGTTTACATCCAAGACAGTTGGTTGAGACAGCAAAAGATTGGAATTTCTTCTGGCTCAATTCTTGATATATTTTAAAAGTACTAATCAAGCTTCAAGGGCAAGCTCCAAGGTCTCCTTCTTTTTGATGTCCTCCTTGATCCCCTGCAGCAGAATTAATTGATCCCTCTGTGTTTTTAGAGCTTTCTGTTTATATCTCTGTAACAAAAGCTTCAAAGGGAATCCAGTGTCTCTGAGTAGAAGGCCTGATGGGACTATGGGAAAAGCGGATGGATGTAAGAGAAAGCCAGAGGAGGAAAGGCCTGTTCCTCTCCTGGATGGAGCAGGGAAAAGGGAGTTTAGGAGCTTATGGCTCTAGTTTTTCTGCCTCCTAGAAGCAGTGATTGTAATAAGAGTAGAATTGAAACAAATTAGGTAAAAATACAGCAGAATATAATTTGCTTCTATGAGAAAATGAGGTTCCTAAGAAGGCTTCCTTTTAGAAATGCTGTTAAACAATGCAGAGGGCAAAGGCAGGCAGGCAGGCAGACAGACAGACAGAAAGACAGACAGACAGATAGACAGACAGACAGTATACACACAGGTGGGGGTCATTACATCTGAGACACTGGACGCTCAGTGGAACATGTTCAGCAGACAGGAAGCCTCAAGGAAAAGGAAAAGATCCAAACATACCCCATGAAGCAGACCCTTCTAGTTTTGTATATCAGGGACACATATTCCCTTGTAAATTGTAGATATCAAACACAGTGATGGGAGTCCTCCACCTGCAGGAAGATCTAGATGATGCAAAGACAATTGAGATCTACCCTTGGAAAATAGGTTGATTGCAAAATTATTAAATGTAAATAATGAACAGTGGCTTTGGAAAGAGATTTCCCACTTTGCAGCTCTAGCCTTAGTACCTATAGCTACATGGATTGAAGATGCCAGTGTGCCAGCATGAATACTGGTGCAATGCTACTGAGATATATGGGAACGGTTTGTTCAATAGGGCTCCTTGAGAGTCATCTGTGAAGTTCTCCATGTTAGCATTTTCAAAGAAAAAAGAGAGAGAGAGAGAGAGCTGTGAACACTTCCATGTAGTTTTCACAAGCACAATATTTAACTGTAAATTTTATATTCACTCTCTTGCTGATATCATACATCTTTGTACACGTTCCCTTCATTTCCTTTGTTCATTCTAGTCACATAAAAATAAAAACCAAACAAACTAATCCTGTATCTAAGCTGGGTGATAAAAATCAATCTAAGTTATAGGGTATAATATAACCAATGTAAGTTCAAATATTCTACATATGCCCTGTTGTATGCAATGTTAATAGGTAAGGATATGTATTTCTTCAGTAAATGGACTGTGAGACCTATGGTGTAATACCTTTCCCATGTAATGCCTAACCTAAATGATAAAAAATTCTTTTATAGAGACAGATGTAAAAGACTTATAAAGTTACATTTTGGAGAAAACTATTAAATGAGTTAATAATCCTGTGTGCACATAAACATTCCAAGTATGTTAGTATCATAATATATAACATTTGTCAACCACTATCTATAATAAATCTTTAGGATTTATAATAGAAAAATTGTTTCCAGATACAATTTCCCTTTTGAAGATTGCAAACATGAAGAAAATACTTTATATCGGATTTTGCATTAAAGAGGAATTTGTTCAATTTTAACACTTAACAGTTCTCCCTCAGATTTTCATCTTAGAAAATATAGCTAAAGTTTGATTGCCCCCCTCCTTTTTGAGGAATTTTGAACAAGAAAAGTCATTGAATGTTCAAAGCTTACTGAGTTGTTCTGTGGGATCTTGAAAGACAAGAATGCCAAGAGCCATGTGGGTGGTGGAGGCCTGACTTGTGAAGTTCCAGAGAGAAGTAGTTTGAGAGTCTTTTAAAGACACTACAGAGCTCTTTGCTATTTTTAGTTAAGAATATGTAGTTCTAGTTAGCTGGGGCTGAAGTGTTAAATGTGATTAACAAGATATTAGAACTGCTGAAGTAAACTCATTGATGGTCTGTGATAATGGATGCTGGTCTGCTGCAACAGAGAAGTCAGTGGTGATTAAGAAGAAAATAGCATCACTGAGGTGATGTCTTCTGGGAAGGGTTTTCTCAGAGTCAGTACATACAACATGTGTTCAGAAGTGGCCAAGGTTGTACCTTGAGGTAGCAGCCAAAATTGGTGATGAGTAAGAGTCTCCCAGGTTGTACTTGATTTGAAGGCATGAAGGAGAAATGAAAATAAGCTAAGGTGTGACACTGTGAGAAGTCAAAAGAGGACATTATCAAGAGTACAGCCTCAGTAGCAGGGAAGCCCCCAGATTCAAGGGTCCCTGAAGAAAATTTGAGGCATGGCACCATGGAGAAAATGCAGGCAAGACTATTGGTGAAATTGCAGCCCACTTTAGCAGAAAAACCCGAATCTTGGATACTCAAGTAATATGAGAAAGCTATCTAAAAGAGCAGCACATGTGTAGTAAGCCAAGCCTAAACCTAGGAGACAAGCAAGCTACGTGTGGTGAAGAGAGTCCAAAGAAGGGATCCAGGCACTTTGAAGGAATGGAGAAGATTGAGAGTAAATTCCAGAAATTGGACATTGAGTGATTTATGCTGTTAGAGTTTGGATTTGCTTTGATCTGATTGTGACTATACCCTGGTTTTTCTCTCTTTAAGTAAGAAAGTATTCAATTTATTTTTGGTTTTGTAAGAACCCACTTGAGTGACATTATATTTGAAAAGGGACTGAATTTTAAAAAGTGTTTGGATTTGTAAGATTGTGGACGTTTTAAGTTTGAAGAATGTTTTATATTCTGACATTTATATTAGTGTGTGATCTTAGAGGTGCACAAGAAAGGAAAGGTTCTGTCTTTAAAATGATAGTACTTGAAGTGTTAGTTAGAACAATAAGATAAGAAAAAGAGATCAAAGGGATACAAATTGGCAAGATAGAGTACATAAGAGACCCAAAGATTCTACCAGAGAACTTCCCCAGCTGATAAACAACTTCAGCAAAGTGGCCGGATATAAAATTAACTCAAACAAATCAGTAGCCTTTCTTTATACAAAGGATAAACAGGCTGAGAAAGAAACTAGGGAAACAACTCCCTTCACAATAGCCACAAATAGTATAAAATATCTTGGGGTAGCTCTAACCAAGCAAGTGAAAGAGGTGTATGACAATAACTTCAAGTCTCTCAAGAAAGAAATCAAAGATGATATCAGAAAATGGAGAGATCTCCCATGCTCATGGATTGCAGAATTAACATAGTAAAAATGGCCATTCTACCAAAGGCAATCTATAGATTCAATGCAATCCCTATCAACATCCCAACACAATTCTTCAAAGATATAGAAAGATCAACTCTCAAATTCCTCTGGAAAGGCAAACAACCCAGAATAGTGAAAACAATTCTTAACAATAAAAGAACAGCTGGGGGAATCACCATCCCTGACCTCAAACTGTACTACAGAGCAATAGTGACAAAAACTGCATGGTATTGGTAAAGAGACAGATCCGTTAATCAATGGAATAAAATTGAACACGCAGAAATAAAACCACACACTTACAGTAACTTGATCTTTGACAAAGATGCCAAAAACATACAATGGAAAAAAGGAGGAAACTTTAATAAATGGTGCTGGACTAACTGGCAGTCTATATGTAGAAGAATGAAATTAGACCCATATTTGTCACCTTGTACAAAGCTTAAGTCCAAGTGGATCAAAGACCTCAACATAAAACCAGATACACTTTCTCTAAGAAGAGAAAGTGGGGAAGAACCTTGAACAAGGGGAAATTTCTTAAACAGAACTCCAATGACTCATGCTCTAAGATCAAGAATTGATAAATGGGACCTCATGAAACTACAAAGCCTCTATAAGGCAAAGGACATAGTCAATAAGATAAATCGGCAACCTACAGATTGGGAGAAAATCTTCACTAACCCCACATCCAATAGAGACAGAGGTGTGAGTTGGGGAGGGTGGATGGGGGTGTGACAGGGAATGGAATATGGAGTGTAAAAAAATAAATTAATTTTTAAAAAAAGGAATTTGGCACAAAAAAATGATGTGTTTGTGTATGGACTTGACAAGGGATCCATTGCTATGATTTATCAGTAGAAGCACCTTGGGTTGAAGCCAAGGTGCCAAAAGGAGATCACACCAAACAACAGATCACATCTGGGAGGTTTATTGGTAGAGTGGGTCATACATCCAGAGGCTGCCTCTGAGGGGGTGAAACAGAAAAAAGAACAGGAAAAAAGTCACTTTTTAAAGGGTCTATAACACTTCTACACAGAGGAGAATAAACAAATCTTAGTGACAGAGGAAAAGTATCATTTTTGGAGGCCTGGTAATGCCAGGCCACTGTCTCCATGGTACTGAAGATGGGATTAGGTGTAGGGTTTCCAACATCAGTTACGATGGATAGTTTTCTGTCAACTTGACAAAAGCTAAATCATCTCAGAGGAGGTAAATTCAATTAAAAAAAAATGCCTGTGCCTGATACCCAACCAAATGCTTCTTACCTCCCAGCCTTCTTACCTCCCAGGAAGTCTGCAAAAACTAAAGACAGAAGTGAGAATCTCGAGCAAATACTCACACCAGCTGAGACAACCTTGGGGCCCAGATGACACAGCCCTACCTCTCCCACCCCACCTCACTGAGCTCCACCTTCTAGCCTACTTCTCCACCCAGGCCAGATTAGTTTGGGCCCAATATGAGCCCAAACTCTACAGTCTGCAAGCCTCCCAGTAGGTCCACTGGAATCAAGGGCACAAGAGGTCTGCAGAAACCAGGGGCACAGAGTATCTGCAGTAACCAGGAACACAGGAGACTTGTTCTAACCAGAGACACAGTAGGTCCATCCTACCCAGTCACATCACTGCCTGCCGTCAAGGAGACCAGCTCTAACTCAGGTCACAGAGCTCTACCTCCCTCCAAGGAGGCCTGTTCCATTCAGATACACCCAAGCCAGTTAACACTAGAGAGGACCAGATGGCCAGAGGCAAGCCCAAGATCTTAAGTGACAGAACCCAATGCAATTTGGAACCGTCAGAACCCAGTTCTCCCACCACAGCAAGCTCTGGATTCCCCCAACATGCCTGAAAAGCAAGACAATGACCTAAAATCCCAACTCATGAAGAAGATAGAGGCATTTAAGGAGTATATACAAAACTTCCTTAAAGAAATACAGGAAAAATAGGCAAACAGGTAGAAGACCTTAAGAAAGAAACAAATAGCCCCCTTAAATAAATATAGGAAAATACAATCAAGCAGGTGAAGGAATTGAACAAAATGGCCCAAGAATTAAAAATAGAAGTAGAAATAAAACACAGAAGGGGGTGACCGGAAAGATGGACACCTTAGTAAAGATATCAGGTGCTACAAATGCAAGCATTACTACCAGAATACAAGACATAGAAGGGAGAATCTCAGGTGTAGAAGATACCATAGAAGATATTGACATATCAGATAAAGTGTAAAAATATCCTAACCCAAAATATCCAGGAAATTCAGGACACAATAAAAAGGATAAAACTTAATAATGGGAATAGAAAAAGGTGAAGAATCCCAACTAAAAGGGCCAGAAAACATCTTCAACAAAATCATAGCAGAAACATTCCTTCACTTGAACAAAGAGATGACTATAAATGTACAAGCCTTCTGAATACCAAATAGATTGAACTAGAAAAGAAAATCCTCTATCATATAATATTCAAAATGCTAAATGCACAGAAAAAAAGAAAGAATATTAAAAGCTGTAAAGTGAAAAGGGCCAAGAAATTATAATGCAGATCTATCAAAATTACACAAGATTTCTCAAAAGATACTCTAAAAGTTAGAAGATTTTGGAGAGATGCCATCCAGACCCTGAGAACATAAATGACAGTCCAGGACATTATACCCAGCAAAACTCTCTGTTGTCATAGATGGAGAAACCAAGATATTCCATGAAAAAAAATTAAACTATGTCTTTCTACTAATACAGCCCTAAAGAGGATACTGGAACAAAATTTCCAACACAAGGAGGGAAAGACACCTAAGAAAACATAAACTAAACATTTCACAACAAGCCCAAGAGAAGAAAATCACACACACACACACACACACACACACACACACACACACACACACAATACCAACTCCAGCAATGAAAATAAGAGAAACAAACAATAATCTGTCTTTAATATCTCTCAACAATGGACTCAATTTCCCAATAAAAAGATACAGGTTAATATACTGAATACATAAACAGGACCCTGCATATTGCTATATACAAGAAACACACTTTAATGACAAAGATAAATACTACATCAGAATAAAAGGTTAGAAAGAAAGTCTTCCAAGCAAATGGTCACAAGTAACAAGGTGAAGTTGTCATCTAATATCCACTAAAATATACTTTCAACAACCTTTTTTTTTTTCAACAAAAAAGTTATCAAATGAGATGGAGAAGGATACTTCCTATTCATTGAAGGAAAAATCCACAAAAAATCTCAATTCTGAACACCTATACCCCAACTGCAAGGGCACTCACATTAGTAAAAAAAAAAAAAAATTACTAAAGCTCAAAACATGTAAAAACTAGTGGGAGATTTCAAAATTCCATTCTTCCCAATAGACAGGCCATTGAAACAAACTAAACAGAGAAACAGTGAAACTAACAGAAGTTATGAACCAAATAGATTTAACAGATATCTACAGAACTTTTATCCTAAAACAAGAGAATACACATTCTTCTCAGAAGCCCATGGAACTTTATCCAAAATTGATCATATAATCAGATAAAACAATCCTCAACAGATACAAGGAGGTGGGAATAATCCCATGCATTCTATCATATCACCATGGACTAAGGATAGACTTCAATATCAACAACAAAAGAAGAAAGCCCACATACTCATTGAAACTGAACAACTCTTTGCTCAATGATAACTTGGTCAGGGAAGAAATAAAGAAATCAAAGACTTTCTAGAATTCAATGAAAATTAAGACACATCATACCCAAACTTATGATACACAATGAAATGAGTATTAAGAGGAAAATTCATAGCAATGACTGTCTTCATAAAGAAATTGAAGAGATTCATACAATCAACTTAACAGCACATCTGAAAGCTCTAGAACAGAAAGAAGCAAACACACACAAGAGAGTAGACAGCAGGTAATCGTCAAACTCAGGGCTAAAATGAACACTTAAAAACAAAGTTAATGATATAAAGGATCAACAAAACCAAGAGCTCATTTTTTTTTGAGAAAATCAACAAGATAGATAAACCCTTAGCCAAACTAACTAAAGAACACAGAGACAGTATGTAAATTAACAAAATCAGAAAAGTAAAGGGAGGCATAACAACAGAAACTGAGAAAATTAAAAAAAAAAAATCAGAACCTACTACAAAAGACTATATTCTACAAAGCTGGAAAATCTAGATTAAATGCATGGCTTTCTAGATACATAGCGTGTACCAAAGTTAAATCACGAATTAGGTAAACTATCTAAACAGTTCCATGACCCCTAAGGAAATAGAAATAGTCATCAAATACCTCCCAACCAATAAAAGCCCAAGACCAAATGGTTGTAGTGCAGAATTCTACCAGAACTTAAAAAAAAAGAGCTGATACCATATCCTCAGACTATTCCACAAAACAGAAACAGAAGGAACACTACCTATTTTTTTCTATGAAGCCATAATTACTCTGATACATAAACCACACAAAGACCGAACAAAGAAAGAGAACTTCAGACCAACCTTGCTTATGATTTTTGATGCAAATATAATCAATATAGTACTCACAAGCAAAGTTCAAGAACACACCACAACCATCATTCACGATGACCAAGTAGACTTCATCCCAGGGATGCAGGGATAGTTGGATATACAAAAATCCATCAATGTAATACACTTTATAAACAAAGTCAAGGAAGAAAACCCACATGATCATCTCATTAGATGCTGAAAAAGTCTTTGACAAAATACAACATTGCTTCATGTTAGAGGTCCTGGAGAGATCAGGAATTCATGGCACATTCCTAAACGTAATAAAAACAATATATACCAAATAAGCAGCAAACATCAAATTAAATAGAAAGAAATTAGAAGCAATCCCACTAAAATCTGAGACAATGTTATTCACTCTCTCCCTATATATTCATTATAGTACTCAAAGTTCTAGTGAGAGCAATTAGACAACAAACGAAGATCAAGGGGATCAAATTTGGAAAGGAAGAAGTCAAAGTATCATTACTTGTAGATGATATGATAGATACATAAGTGAACACCAAAATTCCACCAGAGAACTACTACGGATGATCAGCAACTTCAGCAATATGACAAGATATAAAATTACCTCAAACAAATCAGTCACCTCCCTTTATACAAATGATAAGCATGCTGAAAAAGGATTTAGGAAAACAATACCACAATGGCCACATATAGTATTAAATATATTGGTGTAACTCTTATCAAGCAAGTAAAGATCTGTACTACAAGAAATTCAAGTACCTGAAAAATGAAATCGAAAAAGACCTCAGAAGATGGAAATATCTCTAATGCTCATGCCTGTTTGGGTGGAGATACCCTCTCAGAAGCAAGGAAGAGGAGGAAAGGGATAAGGAACTGTGGGTCTGGGGGACTGAAGGGGGCAACAACTGAAATGTAAACAAAATAACTTATTATTAGAAATGTGATATACTTGTACGTTAGAAAACAATTCAGAAATACAAAAAAAAAGAAAGAAAGAAAGAAAGAAAGAAAGAAAGAAAGAAAGAAAGAAAGAAAAGAAAAGAAAAATAATCTTGTCATTTGGAGCACCATGAATAAAACTTAAGTCCATTTTGTCAAATTAAATAAACCAGACCCAGAAAGACAAATATCACATGCTCTTACTAATTTGTGAAAAACAGTCAATCTTGTTGAAAAAACAATTTTAATAGTTGTCACCAGAGATGTGGAGAAGAAGCTAAGAAGAGGATTAAAAATTTTAATAATGGCCACCCAAACATCTTTAAAATAGTAGAGTGAGCATCAGTTAAAGGAATCCACTTTACATTTCAACATGACTATGAAAATAATGTAGAAAAACCCTACTCTTAAAAATCATTAATGGCTAAATATATATAAATGCTTACTAGTATGATTTGATTATTATATATTTAATAAATAGTTTATATAACACATTGTAAATTCAACAACTGTGACCTCAACAACACAAAGGAGATACTTTTAATTAAGTAGAGATGAACTCAATACAAAGAAGGCATTGGCCTTGAATACTGATAGATCAGCTCTTGTTTCTGAAACTGAAAGTAATGAGTTTGCTATGTTTATAGTTGTGAAAGCAGGACTTTCTTTTTTAAATTTTTTATTGGATCTTTATTTACATTTCAAATGTTATCCTCTTTCCCTTTCCTGGTTTCTGTTCCCCCAACCCTATTGGATCCCTCCTCCCCCTGTTTCTATGAGGGTGTTCCCCTACGCAGCCACCTACTCTGCCTTCCAACCTTCCTATTCTCCTACACTGGGACATCCATCAAACCTTCACAGGACCAAAGTCCTCTCCTCCCATTGATGCCTGACAAGGCCATCCTCTGCTACATGTGCGGCTAGGGACATGGGTCCTTCGATGTGTACTCTTTGGTTGATGGCTTAGTCCTTGGGAGCTCTGGGGGGTCTGTTTTTCCTATTGGGTTGCAAATCCCTTTAGCTCCTTAGTCCTTTCTCTAATTTCTCCATTGGGGAACCTGTGGTCAATCCAATGGTTGGCTGAGAGCATCCACTTCTGTATTTGTCAGGCTCTGGTTGAGCATGTCCTTCTTAGAAAGGGGAACAAAATACTCACAGGAGCAAATACAAGAGACAAAGTATAGAGTAGAGACTGAAGTAAAGGCCATCCAGAGACTGCCCCACCTGGGGATCTATCCCATATACAGTCACCAAACCCAGATGATATTGTGGATGCCAAGAAGTGCTTGCTGACAGGAGCCTGATATAGCTGTCTCCTGAGAGGAGGACTTTCATTCAGCAATTTTTCATCTTCCTTGCTTACTGTAGATCTCTCTGCCCTAACTAAAACAAAATGTTCTACATCTCTCTTCTTAAGGCATTTTCTTTTCTTTTTTTCTTTTTTAGGCATAGAATATTTTATTAGAGGATATGACTTATTCCTCGTTCTAAATAGAAGCATTACGACTTTTAATGCAATGGCCCTTTCCTACTCTATTTCCTGCCCTTAAATTTTGTTGATTACTTTGGCTCCACTAGTGACTGAAGTGGTAAACCATCTCCACCAGCTTGTGATAAAGTGGAAATGGACCTTACCACTTCATGGAAAAATACAAAAACCATCTGTGTATCTGTAGGCAACATTACACTGATTAATGTCTTTAGATTTCTTCTAATCTTTGAGATTTCCACACTCTGAGATGGTTAAAATGAGGAACATTTTAACATTTAAAAAGAGACATCTTGAGAATTTAGGATTCTTCCATGACAATTCCCAGCCAGACCACAACTTTTCTCTCCATAATAGGTATGCTTTGTGAGTAATATGAAATCAAAGGGAGCTTAAAGGTGGAATTTTGACCATGGTTAAGTTTTTATGAAATGCTGTTGTCCTCATATAACTGATCTTAGTTGAAAGGTCTAGGTAGAGATGAGGTATACTTGACTGTCAAGGAAACACTGTGATAACATTCCTCAATCTCTTGAAAACCCCTAGTTTGTCACTGGTGTTCATGTGAAGAAATATCTTATACCCTAAGACTCATGGGAAAGAGAAGAATGTTGATGCTCTCTTTTTTCAGAACTGGATCCTAGAGACACACTCAAAAGACAATGTCCTGTCTGAGTATCCTGAGAGGTTCTAAACACGTCAGCCAACTGTTGGCTATGCAATGCTTTACAATCATAATTACCATGCCTTGAACTGCAAGTCCTTTGACTTCATAGAGGTTATACTGGAAACAGGGAAGGTTGTCCAGCATTCCATCCTTACCACAGACTACCTGTCACTCAGTGTCAATTCTCTTAAGAATGTAGAAAGCCCATTCTTTCCTTTCAACTATTACCTGGGTAAGGCGATAAGAACACCAGATGAGAACTGACATAGAGCAATCCTTACAAGGACGCTGTCCTGGTTAGTTTTTGTCTGCTTGACACAAGCTAGAGTTATTGGAGAAGAAAAAGTTTGACTGAGAAAATGCCTCCATCAGATTGGCCTATAGACAAATCTGTGGAGGAGTTTCATGATTAACTACTAATTTGCCTTAGCTCATTCCAGTGGGGTTGGTACCACTCCCCAGAAGGTGATTCTGGGGTGTATAATTGAGCAGACTGGACAATCCATGTAAACTCAGTAAACGATGTTCTTCTGTGGCCTCTGCTTTAGTCCCTGACTCTGCATTCCTGCCCTGACTTCCTACAATGAAAAACTACAACTATAAACTATAATAAATACTTTCCTCTCCAAGTTTCTTTTTGGAGTGGTGTTTATCACAGCCATAAAAATTAGAAAAGGACAGAATACTTTCAATTATAAAAATTGACTGACTGCTAATATGTAGCTTGCCAACCAGCCATGGATATCTCTCTGCCTCTGTCTTGCCTCTTCCTCCCCCTTCCTGTCTCTACTTTTACCTTCCCTCTTTCTACCTCAGTTTCACTTGCCTCCTGTGACTCTAGCCTATATGAAATAGCCTTCATCTTGGTTGTCTCACTTCTGAAAGGAGTATATTGCCACTTATGGATGGTCATGAGAGATGTGAGAACATGCTGAAGTCCACCAAGAGACCCTGTAGCACCTAGATAACTCTAGAAATATACTGACATAGGGCTCTGTGATTCCTGTGGTATGAAAGATTCTAAGAACAAAGAAGTATAGTGATTTATGCCTTGTCTTTGGGAAACTCTACAATGAAAATCAGGAATCTCTCTACTTGTAGTGATTAATGATACCATTTCGGTTTAGTCAAACTTACAGGTATGTGTTTCTTCCCATAGTCTATGAACCTTGGAACTGCCTTAGATTTTCTCCTGGAAACTGAAGCAGAACTTTCACATTTATGAAAACTCTAGTCCATATTACAAGAAATATCTGGTCAGGTGTAGATGCCAAAGAGATCTAGTTTCCCCTGGTGGAACTTCAAAGTGTGGTAGGGTTTATTCATTCTTCAGACAAAGTTAGATTGATACTATAGGACAGCCTTAGCCAGTTTCTGCACATACCTCAATCAAACAGTATATGAAGCAAACCTAACAGCTTTACCTTAGCTTACCACCAGAACCTGAGATACTACAAAGATACACACCAGATATTTTTGTCTTTGTCTATGGGACTTTCATAATCCTGTGTGTCTGGAGAGCAGATCAGTCAGAGCTTTGCTTTCAATAACATTTAGAGACTAGTGAACAGCTCTGGAAGATAAAGTCTATCTGCCTTTGAAGAAGGGAACTGATTTAATCTTTTTTAGTATAATAAAATGATGCATTCTGGAATAGAATAAATATTCAATAAAGAATTAGGTTCTCTGTGGTAGAGGCTTTTAACATGCAGAGGAACTATCTCAGGAGATACATAGACTTGCCTGGGGCATACTGTACATGTAGAACCCAGGGAAGAGATGCTGAGAACATAAACTCAAGCCACCTACTGTGTGACAGGCAAACTTGTTAGCTTAGACATAGTGTGCTGTCCCAGCTGGAAAATCAATTTGAGCTTTAGAAGTAACTCTGTTGATTAAGGTAAGGAGAATTCCATCACTGCTGCTCAGTGACCTCCTAGCTCAAGAAACAGATTCAACAAAGCAGATTTTGTTGCTTTTTTCTAATATCCTTACCAGTCCTCATATTATTTACCTAACTTTTCCTTCATTTATTGAAAAGGAGTAACTAAAGCTTAGGACCTGTGCTGGCCAGGTAGAAGAATTATAAGCCTGAAAATCCAGCACAAACTTGCCCACATAGGCCTGGGAATGAGCAAGCAAGCTGTTGAACATTCTGGGAACTAGCAGGCCAAGAAGAGATAGATAGGACATGTCTGAGTGGGCTCAGGCAAGCAGGGACCTGTCTGGGCAAGATGACCCAACTGAATGATGAGGTATGGTTGGAGGCTAGCCAGATGCCCTACTGCCTCAATACCACCCTTAGTAATTTCCCTATGCTCTGATCTGCACGTATTCTAGCTGGATTTGAATTAGCCAATTATGTATTGCTATGCTAATTCCTTCGTTCCCCTAGACCTCCTTCCTATAAAAACCCCTAACCCTTGAGCCTCGAGGTGGATCCCTCTGTCTCCTGTGTGAGATATGGGTCCACCCGGAGCTCCGATATTAAACTACCTCGTGTGTTTACATCAAGATGGTCTCTTGTGTTTCCTTGGGTACACATTCTCCTGGGACTTGAGCGAGGGTCTCCCTACGGGGGTCTTTCATTATCACAAAATCTCATACTTTTCTTTTATTTCAGCAAAAGTATAATGTTGTATTTGTGTGTTTTAAGTGACTTCTTGATACAAATTAACTTCTATAACTTGTTGGATTTATGATGAATATTTACAAGATTTAAACTATCAAAAGCCATTGACTGTGTTTTTAGCCTCATAACAAGGAAGTATCTTCTAATCAGCATTTATGTAATTCCTCCAAGAATCTGAAGCATGACTAGATGTGGTGCCTGGAGGTTTTTCGAAATCCTGACAACCCAGACTTTATCCTATATGTGCATAGATGGTCCCAAGCCTTTTATTCCTGATTCGAGGGTTAATATCTGTGTTTCCAAACATGTGACTTGTAGAGAAGAGGAATAAGTTATTCCCATTAATTTATGTATATATTCACTTTACATCCTGATTGCAGCCGCCCCCTCCTCCCAGTCTCCCCCTCACACAACTCCTCTCACTGCTCCCCCTCCCCTTCACCACTGAGAAGGGGGAGATCCCTCTGGGAAAACCAAGGGCACCTCAAGTTATTGTAGGATTAGGTTTATTGTCTCCAATTGAACCCAGACAAGATAGCCCAGTTAAGGCAATGAGATCTACAGCTAGACAACAGAGTCAGTATAAGCACCTGCTTCAGTTGTTGAAGGACCAGTATGAAAATCAAGCTGTTAATTTGCTACATATGTGTAGGGGAGGGGGCAGGCCTTGTCCTTTTATGCTCTTTTGTTGGTGGTTCAGTTTCTGAGAGCTTCCAAGGGTACAGGTTAGTTGACTCTGTCAGTCTTATGGAGTCCTCATCTCCTCTGGGTTCCTCAATCCTTACCCCAACTCCTCCATGAGAC
This sequence comes from Montemys delectorum, assembly GCA_019843815.1. Lineage (NCBI taxonomy): Eukaryota > Metazoa > Chordata > Mammalia > Rodentia > Muridae > Montemys > Montemys delectorum. Next base: position 31,317 of record JADRCD010222578.1, on the reverse strand, counting down.
TTCCCAAGCTTGGTCTAAGGTTTGGCTATGGGTCTCTATATTTGTTTCAGTCAGCTGCTGAGTGAAGCCTCTCAGAGGCAGAATCTATTCTAGATTCCTGTCTTCGAGCATAACAGAATATACTTAATGGTGTCAGGAATTGGTTGTTGCTCATGGGATGGATCTCAAGTTGGGCCAGTCATTGGAATGGCCACTCCTTTAATCTCAGTAACATCTTTGTCCCTGTACTTCTAGGCAGGACAAATTTTAGGTTGAAGGTTTTATACGTGGATTGTTGTCCTTATCCCTTCACTGGAAGTCCTGCTTGGCTAGAGGAGATGGCCACCTCAGGTTCCATATCCCCTACTGTTATGAGTCTCAGCTAGAATCACCCTTGTAGACCCCTGAAGCCTTCCCCATTCCAGGTCTCTGGCATGTCCTAGATATGCTTCCCCTATTGATATCCATTCACTCTCCCAGTACTCTCTACCCAGCTCTCCCTATATCTGACTACCTCTATGTTGTTCCCCTCCCCATTCCGTTTCCCACTTAATTCCCTACCTCCAACCATTCCCATGATTATTTTATTTCCCCTTCAAAGTGAAATTCAAGCATCCTCTTTGTGATTATTATTTAGCTTTTGGGAGATCTGTGTATTGTAGCATGGGTACCTTGTACTTTATGGCTAATATGCACTTCTAAGTAAGTACATACCATGCATGTCCTTTTGGATCTGGCTTATCTTACCCAGGGTGATATTTTTTAGTCCCATCCATCTGCCTGAAATTTTCATTATGTCCTACTTTTTAATAGGTGATTAGTATTCCATTGTGAACATGAACTATATTTTTTAATTCATTCTTCAGTTGAAGGACATATGGGTTATTTCCAGTTTCTGTATATGACAAATCAAGCTGCTATGAACATAATTGAGCAAGTGTCCTTGTGGGATGGTGGAGAATCTTCTGAGTATATGACCAGAGAGGTATACTGGGCCTTTGGTAGAATTATTTCCAATTTTCTGAGAAATATCCAAACTGTTTTCCAGATAAGTTGTACAGGTACTCCTAAGACCAATGCAGGAGTATTTCCTTTGCTTTACATCCTCGCCAGCCTGTGCTGCCAGTTGAGTTTTTGAATTTAGCCATTCTGATCTCTGTAAGGTAGAGTCTGAGTCATTTTAATTTACCTTCCCCTGATGACTAAGTATGTTGAACATTTCCTTAAGTGCTTCTCAACCATTAGAGATTAGTCTGTTGGGTATTCTGTTTAGCTCAGTACCCCATTTTTTAATTCAGTTATTATGGTTTTTGTGTCTAACTTCTTGACATCTGTATATATTTTAGATATTAGTCCTTTGTGAGATGTAGAGTTGGTAAAGAAATTTTTCTCAATCTATAGGTTATTGTTTCACTCTATTGACAGTGTCCTTTGCCTTATAGAAGCACTTCATTTTCCTGAAATCACTTTTATCAAGTCCCAATCTTAGTGATTGAGCCACTTGTGTTCTGGTCAGGAAGTTGTCTCCTGTACCAACAGGTTCAAGGTTATTCCACACAGTCTCTTGTATTAGATTTAGTGAATCTGGTTTTATGTTGTGGTTTTTGATTCACTTGGACTTGAATTCTATGCATAGTGAGATATATATATATATATATATATATATATATATATATTTGCATTCTTCTACATGCAAACATCCTGTTAAACAAGAACATTTTGTTGAAGCTGCTTTCTTGTTTCCATTGAATGGTTATGGCTTCTTTGTCAAAAGTCAAATGTTTGGAAGTGTTTGGGTTTATTTCTGGGTCTTTGACTCAATTTCATATACCAACCTGTCTGTTTCTATACCAACACCATACAGTTTTTATTGCTTTTGCTCGATACTACAGCTTGAGTTCAGGGATGGTGATAACTCCAGATATTCTTTTATTGTACAGGATTGTTTTAGCTATCCTGGTTCTTTTATTTTTCCATATAAAGTTGAGAATGTTTCTCTTAAATTCTGTAAAGAATCATGTTGGAAATTTTGTGAGAATTGCATAGAATTTGTAGATTTCTCTTGGTAAGATGGGAAATTTTATTATGCTGATCAAACTGATCTATGACCATGGGAGATATTTTCCATCTTACAATATCTTCTTCAATTTCTTTCTTCAGAGACTTGAAGTTCTTGTCATACAGGTCTTTCACTTGCTTGCTTAGAGTTGTTCGAAGGTTTTTTATATTATTTGTGGCCATTGTAAAAAGTGTTCTCTCCCTAATTTCTTGCTTATCCCATTAGTGATTATATAAAAAAGACTACTGATTTTTTTTAGTCACTTTTATATCCAGCCACATTGACAAAATTGTTTGTCAGCTCTAGGAGTTCTGTGATAGAATTTTTGGGGTCACGTATGTACACTATTATATCATCTGTGAATAATGGTACTTTGACTTCTATTCTAATTTGTATACTGTTGATCTCCTTTAGTGTCTTATTGCACTGGGTAGAACTTCAAGTACTATGTTGAAGAAATAGAGAGTAGACAGCCTTGTCCTATTCCAGATTTTTGAGGAAATGCTTTAAGTTTCTCTTAATTTAATTTGATATGAGCTATTGCCTTGCTGTATATTGCCTTTATTGTGTTTAGGTATGTACCTTGTATCCTTGATCTCTCCAAGATTGGCAACATTAAGGTTGTTGGGTTTTGTCAAAGACTTATTGTTGAAGTTCATCATTAAGCCATGGTGATCTTTTAAGGTGAAAGGGGTTATTTCCATCTTCCTGTATCTGTTGTATGAATATATAGTTAGTTTTGGTGAAGGTTCCATGAGGTGTTGAGAATAATGTATATTCTTTTGCATTTGGGTGAAATGTTTTATCTATCTGTTAGATTTATTGACTCATAGCCTCTTTTAGTATCTTTATCTCTGTTTATTTTCTGTTTTGTCCATCCATCAATTGGTAAGAGTTGGGTGTTTAAGTTTTCCATTATTAATATGTGAGGTCCAATGTGGGGTTTAAGCCTTAGCAATATTTCTTTTATGTATGTAGTACCATTGCATTTGGGGCATAGATGTTCAGAATTGAGATGTCCTCTTGGTAGATTTTCCTTTTGATGGATATGAAGTCTCTTTCCCAATCTATTTTAATTACTTTTGGCTGAAAGTCTATTTTATTAGATATTAGAATTGCTACTCTAGCTTGGTTTATTTATTTAATTTTTTGCATCTTTTTGCCTGGAAAACCAATTTCCAGCACTTTACTTTGAGGTAGTGTCTATCTGTGGCATATGTTTTAAATAAATGTATTCAGTGGATAATTGTACAAGAAAAATATTGTATTCATTCACTGAGAAGTGACCTCTGAGTGTGTCAATAGAGCCCAGAAGCCTTAAAAGAGCTCATGAAGATCCAAAGGCTGCATCTAATACTTATACTCATTTTACCATATTTCTGAAATTTAGTATGTCAAAAAAAATTCTTACTTTTCCTGTAAATCTTGTATCTCCTGTGACCTTATAGCTTCCTCATCTAAACTAGAAGCCATTACCTTCTGCTTGGTTCTGCTTATTACCAGAAGTACAGCAGAACATTGCACTGTTTAATTTTTTTTCTTTTCTATTTGGGTTGCCATCTGTAACATGACCGAGCTCTGAGAAATAGTTTTCCCCATTCTTTATCTATAGAGGAAGCATTTGAAAATCCACAGGGGGTGCCTGAAATAGTGGAAAGTACAAATTTCTATATGTGCTGTCTTTTTTCTACTATATACACGGTTATGATAAAATTTAATTTATAAATTAAGTAAAGACAATCATACCAATTAATAACAATTAGAGTAAAATTACAGTCATGGTTTAATATTACATAAATAGAAGTTACCCATCATATCTTTGATGTGATAAGAACTCATCTGAAAACCAAGATAGCTACTGTACTCATTACTTTTTCTCTTGCTTGTGATAAACTTCAAGGCCTAAAGCAACATGAGAAGGAAAAGGTCTGTTTGGCTTACAGGTGATATTCCACCATTATCAAGGGAAACCAAAAATAGGAACTTGGAGGCAGGAACTGAAGTAGAGGCTGTGAAGGAGTGCTGGTTACTTCCTTGTTCTCTGTGGCTTGCTCAGCTTGCTTTCCTTTTTAATGTAAGACCATCTGCACATGGATGGAAGCACTCACAGTGGTCTGGGCCTTCCCACATCAATTATTAATTAAGAAAATATTCCCACAGACTAATCTGATGGTAGAAATTCCTCAGCTGAAGTTCCCTTGTCTCACATGAAACTAGTTTCTGTTAAGTTGACAAAAAGCAACCACAATAGTTAGCAAGTAGCACAGGTGAGTTAGAGTGAAAACATGCTTCTTTTTTTTTTTTTTTTTTCACTTAAGCATATATGTCATTAAGTATATAGAATACTTAGTATAAATACAGTACACATACAAGTACACAGTTTACACACATACATAAATGTAAACATACAAAATTCATAAATTTTCACAAAATTTCATAAATACATAAGCCATAGACACTTAAGATGTACAGAAATTCATATGGTTATAGGATATACAATCTTGCATACATATATGAACATAGGCACACTATAAACACATATAAACACAAAATTTACATATTGGTACATGCATACAACACATGATCATGCATACATACTCAAGTGTGTACATATATCCATGTGGCTACATAAAGACATGGGCACATACTCAACACTCTGCTTCATGCAGATTATGTTAGCTAAGTTTTCTATCCCACTCTCAGCAAGATGGTAGAGCTTTTGATTTGGTTCAAGAGATCATGAACTCCTCCCAGGAGCTTTCTTTCTTCTCCTCCCAGGAGCATGTTAAAGCTTCCCTCATTTTAGCTAATTGCCAAAGCATCTGGCTCTCCTCTTCATCAAAGACACAGAAGTTTTAATCACAGATATTTGTCAGGGGGTATCTCATTTCATCTCACCAGAGTTCTGAGATAAACTTTTAGAGAGGAGCAGACTATCAAGTATAGCTACTCAGCTATTAAAAACAATGAATTTATAAAATTCTTAGGGAAATGGATGGATCTGGAGAGTATCATCCTGAGTGAGGTAACCCAATCACAAAAGATCACACATGGAATGCATTCTTTGATAAGTGGTTATTAGCCCAGAAATTGGGAATACAGGAAGAACGACCCACAAACCACAAGAAACTTTAGAAGAAGGAAGACTAAAAGGTGGACATTTCATTCCTTCTTAAAAAGGGGAATCAAACACCCACAGAAGGAGTGGCAGAGAGTAAATATGGAGCAGAGACTGAAGGAAGGACAAGCATATAGCTATCTCCTAAGAGATTCTGACAATACCTGACTAATACAGATGTAGAGGCTCACAGCCATTCATTGAACTGAGTACACGGTCCCCAATGAAGGAGTTAGAGAAAGGTTCTATGGAGCTGAAGGGTTTGCAGCCCCTTAGGACGAAAACATGCTTCTTAAGGACACTTCATATATTGTGTGACTTCAGTGGGACAGTGCAAGATTTTATTACCATACTCATAATGATGTGCAACTGAAACCTTAGAAGTTATTTGTTTCTGGACTTTCCATTTAAAATTTTTAGCATGGATGACCATATTGAAAGACAATAAAAGAAAAATATTGAAGAAGATGGGAGCATTATTACCCTTTCACTCCCAGTATCTCTTATTATCCATGTCTCTCCACAGCTTATAGATGGGGTTCTGTACTACTTACCATACCTGCTTATTCAAGAATGAGATCACCTTTGTGAGTCTATGCTCACATTTCCAATGAGGATTTATCCAAAAACAATGACCACAACAGAGGTACCTCATATCCTTTGCATTTGAGTCCTTCTTCACTTTTCTCTAGCTTTCTAGGAAGACAGAGAGTGAAGTCCCATCATGAAGATTTTTTCCATACCACTAATTTCAATATACCAATGTGTCATTGGAATTGGGGAAGGCTGACTCCAACTAGTTGAGGAAAACTGGTGCAGCATTTAAACTATTGATTTGATAGATTAAACACCATCTCCTTCAAGAACCCAGTACCAGGAACCCTGCTGACAGCCATCCTTATGATCTAAACAAACCCCTATTAAATGTATCACACATTCAATACAGCAATACATTGCTCACAATCATATTTAGGAAAACATACAAAAATAGTTTGAAAAATCATTTATTTATGTTTTTAGAATTGAGGACCAAGATCTATAATTTTTTGCATATTTAGTATCAAAGAAACTGCATGTTGCAGATTGTATCTAGCATTGTTTCCTCTAAGCAAGTACAGCACATAGAAAATAGTTTCTGAGCTATTTCCATGTGTGGGAGCTGGGACTTCATATAGACTGAAGTTATGAAAGTGAACATGATACTACACTCTTCTCAAGAACTTTAAGTGTGCATGAGAAATACTTAAGTAAAGGAAAAACCTGTAAGCTGTAGAGGAAGACTGTTCTGTGTAGTAGAGTCATGAAAAATAAAAGCTTAGAGATAGAAAAGCTATGCACAGGAACCTGGGTATTGGGTTACAGGTGACATATGTCACCCAAGATTAAACATTGACATGGTATATTATACAGGATATAGATACAGTTGTGTACTGTCACAGTTAGATGGTATAAATTACTTTGTTGCATGCTTTATTTCTTGATGTACAGAATGCAAAATTGGTGTGGAAAGTTAGAAAGCAATTTTAAGTCAGTCATAAATTCACATTATACCTGGGGATGATATGCTTTTAATTCATAATTCTGAAATATAGAACTTATATTTCTGCAGGAAATGACCAGAATATGAGTATGTGAGTAAGTGAGTGATTGGGATTCTTAAAAGAACATGTATAGTGTTGTGCAAGTAAACAAGGATGAACTATACTGCCAGTTGAAATATGCCAATTCTAGCATCCCCAAACCACCCTCACACCATGTACATCTTCATATTAACTTAGCAAATGGATAAAAGAAATAATAGTCTGATGACAGAGCAGCCACTATATATTACATTCATGGAGTGTTCACTTTTTGCATATATAAATTGAGACTCATAATACCTACTCCATAAGAGAGTAATGCCAACTACATGAATATCAAAATGCCTATTAAATTTCCAAATGATTTAAGTGTGATCTACCATTTTGCTATTAAGAATATCAGGGTTGGAAAGTAGCTGTCACTAAAGTCCCCATCGTGTAACTATGAATACATTAGCTTGGATCCCTAGCAAATATGTAAAATGTCAGGCATGGTAGAGTACAGTTAAACTCTAATACTGGGAACTGGGGAGACAGAAGGATATTCAATTACTAAGTTTCATGTTCAGAGCTTGATAGTCAGGAAATCTAACCAATTAGTGAGTTCCAGGCTCAGTAAGTGATCCTATCTCAAAACTACATTGGAAAGTGATTGAAGGAGATCCTATCAATACACCAACATCAATTTCTTGTCTTACATGACTATTTTATCCCCCCAAACTACTGGGGGATGAAAGTGTTTATTTTCCTTATTTTCCTTATACTTCCACATCACGAAAAGAAATCAGGACCAGAACTCACACAGGGCAGAAACCTAGAGGCAGAATTTGATGCAGGGGTCATGGAAGAATACTGCTAACTGGCTTGCTCATCATGGCTTATGCAGCCTGCTCTTTTTAATATAATCCAGGGCTACCAGCCCAGCAATAGCCACACCCACAATGGGCTGGACTCTCCCCTATGAATCACAAATTAAGAAAATGCTTTCTCAATTGAGGATTCCTTTTCAATGATGATTCTAGCTTGTGTGATAGTGATATAAAACCAGCCAGTGTATCATCAACATCTGATTTGTGAATGCAATCCTAGCCACATCACCTATCTCTCTCTCTCTCTCTCTCTCTCTCTCTCTCTCTCTCTCTCTCTCTCTCTCTCACACACACACACACACACACACACACACACACACACACACACATATATATATATACAGAGAGAGATAAAGAAACAGAGACAGAGATAAAGAGACAGAGACAGAGTCAGAGAGACAGACTTAGTATGTAGTTTAGTCCAGGAGAGAATGATACTACGGTATGCTTGATGTAAGAAGGTTTTTTTGACTGTTTGTCAGTTTAAAATAACTCTAGGGATACAAGTCTTTCTTTGAACACCTTGCCCTCATTCATTAATTCATCACTTATTCATGCATCTATTCACTTAGGCATTCACAAATTTGCTAACCAAGTATTTTCTGACAGATTCATTCTTCATCAAGCAGAGCTGACTGCAATGAGAAACAAAGCCAATCCCTGTCCTTGATGATAAGTCAAGTGTAAAAGAGAGGTGGGATGACACAGTGAAATACAACAATGTAGAGGATGGTTTATGTCCATGAGGGATAAGACTCAGGAAAGAACAAATAGCTCAAAACTTCTCTCTCTCCATCTTCTATAAAGCCAAGTCAAGTATTTACACTCTTGGACCTGATTGCTTTGTATTTAATCTTCTGGGGAACCACATTTATTTATTAAATTTTGCATATTTCCTAGACTGTGTAAGAGAATCAGACAGAGTTATTCTACCTTTTGTCTGGAGGGTATCTTCTCTTTTCTGGACCTAATAGCCAGGATTCTCAGCAGTATAGAAGGGGAGAGTTGTGGTTGTCAAGGCAGCACCTCAAATACAACCTTGATTTAAATCTGTGAGCTCGTCACAGAGAGACTTCAACACAGTGTCTTTTAAACAGTTGTAAAGATTGTTTAATTCTTAAATAAATTTGGGTTTTCTTCTCAAGATAATCTGTAAAATCCACTTTAGCTTGTGAGAATCCATATTAAGATGAAAGACAGAGAAGCACATAGCCAGTGGTGACTTCCTTTCCTGATAGATTGTGTAATGCTTGAACCTCTTTGGCCTGTTTTCTCTCTGTGTTATAAAGACATGAAACTTTTGCTAAAAGTTACTGACTGGTAAACTTATAATGTACACTCTTGGTTTAAATAAGCCATATTTTTTCCAGTAGATAGTAAGTATAAGAAAAACTAATTTAGTTTCTTAAATTTATTGTGCTTATGACTTCCTAGAAAAATTGATGAAGGTATAACATTTGTTATCAATAAATTATATCCTTAGTGAGTCTTCTATACATTAATCATACTGCCTTTACTTAGAAATCTCATTTTTATGCGAATATTACAGCCTGGCTATGATGCTTCTCTGCTGGTTGAATTATAGTGCTCTACAGAACCTCCAGACTTACACAGGCTTAACTCTATTATACAAGTGAGGGTCTGAGGTCCAAAGAAATTAAACAGGTGTTTAAGAGCACATTCCTCACACTCTTGACTCCAGCATTTTCTGTACACCACTTCTTATACAGAGGAATTGAGCATGTTTACAGATTCTTAAAAGGAGTTACAGTATTGCATGTTCAGTCCTTTGCTGGGAACTCTATACCCTCTTACATGAACCATACCATAGAAGAAGCATGGTTTTATAAGCCTGAAATGCAGAGTGCTTGCCAGTCTTGTGAACTTTTAAATGTTAGTTTTTCCCCCACTCTCGTTAGTAAATTTATATATTAACTTTACACATTGTAAAATGAGAAGTTATACATCATTCAAAATCAGAGTGAAGATAAAAGCCAGTAGCTTACCAAACACAGAAACACAAACAGCAGGCAGCCAGAAGTGCTTCTGTAATTCATATCATTGAAATGGTTAGATAACTACTCCTAGTCATTAAAATTTGAATATTATATGCTGTGTTTTTATAATAAAACAAATGTTCATATTTAAATATATTTTATTGGTGATAAGAATCTTAATAATACCAGTAGATGTCTCTTACATGTTCTGTTTTATGATCATTTCTGTGAACTAAATCTCCATCATCCCAACGTGAGCCATTTTATTATTAAATATGTCATCAATTGTTCATTCGTATATCATTATCTTTTCAATTTTATCAAAATTACTACTCAAAATCTTTTGGATCTGGAAAGATAGTATAGTAGATAAGAGTACTTTTTGTTCTTGCAAAGGACATAGCTTCTATTCCCAGCAGCACATGTTGGCACTGGCACCAGGCATGTGATGTACATATACACGCACAAGCAAAAGTCCAGACACATGAAATAATAAAATAAATAAATCTTTTAATAATATAAGTTGAGTAAATAAGTGTATACTTATACAACTGCAACAGAGAGTGAAGATTACTTAACCTTAGCATTTACCTAGAAATAAATATTATTTAGTGGTAAAATGCCTAAAATAATCACTTGGGTATGGACTGATCCAGGAAAAACCTTTGACTTTAAAAACCAAACAGTATCTTCATTATGTCCATGTGTCTGTAGAGCCGCTATGCAAGTGATTTGAATCTTATGGCCTATTTGTGTGCAATGGCATATGGAAATGTAAAGGAAACCTCAAAGGTACTCATAGACAACTATACTCAGGAATGGATATCTCACAGAAATTATTTTAATTATTAATTCAAAAATTGGAAACCCTGTGATTGCACAGTATATCTGGTTTACATCTATTAATCTGAGCATAGCTATTATTCTATTTCTACTAATGTTTTGCATTACATATATGATTTTAGGTTGCATTAAGGCAAGCATAGAAAGGAAAAAAATCTTGAATGTGAATCAATCATTTTTATCTCATGTTGACTATGTTGACTATCAAATCTTTGTCAAGAGTACATGTTAAAATTGATAAAATATAGGATTGATTTCCTTTCTATATAACTTTTCCTGAATTTCAAAAGCAAAGGATAAAAATGTTTAGCATGACAGGGGACTTGATGGTTGGTGAAAGGATTCAGTCTTTGGAATGAACAGGTTTATTTAATAATATGTAGCATGTTATTAAATTAAACACAATAACAGCTAGCATGTGATGATTGAGTGCAGGTATCCCAGGGAGGTGTCCTGGTTAGAGAGAAATTCTGGTTTTCAACCAGTTTTCTGGCATGATATTCCTTCCATATATATAAAGGGGGAACTTTGGTACTAAGTTTCATTTAATTTTGGTTGTTGTACAATTCTGATGTTTTGGTTACTCATGACTTTTGCAGAATAGAGCCATTTGAGGAAGAGGACCTTTTGAATCAGACTTCTACTGGGGATTAATTTCCTCCCTATTTTTTAATTATAGACTCACTGTCATATTCTTCCCTGACAACAATAATCTTAGGAAGTAGGAAGTGTTTCCATGTGTGTGTGTGTGTGTGTGTGTGTGTGTGTGTGTGTGTGTGTGTGTGTATTTCATATAAATATATGTGTATATGAAATACACACACATCACTATGGCAGAATATCTAATAGATATTCAATAGTAGTCAATAAAAAGAAAAACAAAATTAGAGGTGATTTGGGGAGAAGGTACATGTTTCTAGACCTGGTAGTTTTAAAGGAAATATGGCTTTGGACCACAGGGGTTGAGAACTTTGTCCAAGTATTATCTAAGGATGAAGTGCTGAACTCTAGTGGAAATAAATTTGACAAGAAGGTTAACATATAGAGGAATGTGATCAAATGATATGAGGGAAGGGCTCATTCCAGGGCATAATTTTCTGTCCACCAGGTTGAGAGGTAAAAGTAGACTCAGGTCCATCCCATAAAGTAAACCCATTCTTTGAGAGCATCATGTTCTCTGGACTAACAAGCTCAGTATGAGGATACTAAGCAGGACTGACAAACTTACTTTTAATACTGGTCATTATTTAACTATGTGGTTATAGTTTACTTCTGGCATTGTAAGTCCAGGTAAATTAGCTTCTTTTTGTTATAGGTGATCTAGATTATTCAAGGTTAGTCTTAGAGACTTATGACTAGACCCTTAGCTCAGTTACAATTTTTCCCCTATTCACATTCTGGAATAGAAAAAGGATTATGTGCTTTCCCTTTAGAAGAAATTCCATTACAGAATATGCAACATTAGTGTTTACCTTCTGACTTCTGCCTGGACAGTCTGATCAAGAGGGCTGATGACTTATCAGAATATAGAACTTTATTAAGTGTCCAGTTGACCTGGCCAGGATCTTTCAGTCTTATCAGCCAGCATTTGAACTGTCTTTCTAGCCCTTTTACTCTCTGTGACTTTAGACTCTATGTGTGATGGTTTAGTAGTCAGTTTACACATGTCTTGAAAGACAAATTATTGTATAAAACTTAGCTATTGTATAACATTTAAAGATCAGAAAAATTTAATAAATTTGACCCTGTTAAACTCAATTTTAAGTAATTAAAACTTCATCTTAGCTGAAAACTACAAATTATTTTGATAAAATGTAAAACCTTTTGTTTTTTGGCCAAATTTTGTAAATGTTGCTAAAAGAAGATCAATAAGTTGTTGTTTTACTGGAAATCTATATTTAAATGTGGCACAAAGAACATATATATTGACAGAAATATCAAATAATATCAAGTTTCCAAGCATAAACAGAGAACAACAATTGTATGGGCAGATAATGACATGAAATGAACATCAAGGGAAACTCTAAGAAGAAACTCAGACTATATAATTAAACGTAATTAGAATAAACTCAGAAGCAAAGAAACCATCATCTCACTGATGTAGACTTTAACATAAACATTGAGAGAAACCCACTGAAAATAATGGCCTGGAAGATGAAGCTTGGAGTCTGAACCAAGTCCAGCCATTAGAACTATTAAGAAATTGGTGACATTTTAAGGTATACAAGACAAAAATTCTTTTAGGATCTCAAGATCAACTTTATCTTGATCTTTAGCTGTTTCCTAATGCTGAGTCTGAAGTGATAAACAGTTTCTGTTCCTATGGGATTAGTGACACTGATTCCTAACAGTGTATCCCTTCTGGAGGTTAAGGAATGCAAGTTTCAAAAAAAGTATCCCCCTTAAAAGAGCCTCTGACTGAATCCCCATGGCCGCAGCAGCTGGAGATGCAACCTTCAAAAGTTAGATCTCATTACCTGTAGGGATGCAAAGTCCAACTTTTAAAAAGGACAATCCTATGTCTTAAAATGACTTGCTAGTGTTTAGAAGTGGTGTCAAGTTCTTCCTAATGGATGTCTAGCACTAGAATTAACAATTTAAGAAAACAAGACCAAGTTTGGAAGAAGAAGACATAGCAGTCTGGTGCTTTACTGAAGTACTCAGATAGATGAGGGGAATGTAGCCATAATGAGGCAAGGGGAAGTGAATAGTGGTGAATATGCTGTCCCAGGTGTGCACCAGCCCAAGCTCCAGGGCTGGCAATGGAGACTGGGAAGGAAGCCCTTTGGGCTGAATGGTACAAGCATCACTGTACAGCCACACACTCAGACTCCACCAAAGAGCTGTGCAGAGCAGAGAGCCTTGGTTCCTCTGAAAGGCGATCTTCCCATTAAATGATCTCTTAAGGAGGCTGGTTCACAATGAGTTGTCTGACAGTGGGGAGATGGATTTCACAAGGCAATTGTCCCATCTAGAAATCCCAGAGGCTTCAACAGAGTACTCTGAGACAAAGAGACTCTTCAAGAGGAGGATGTATCTTCAATTCTCCAGGTGGTGGTGACTTGAGGCTTGTAAACATAGCTGTAATATTAGAATAGTCCTGGGTACTAGGCACTGAGAGTGTGTACCAAGGAGAGTTATGCTTATGAGGAGTGTTGTCTGAGAAAGGGTCTCAGCAAATGGGTTGTCTGTCAAAAGAATTTGTTAAGCTTTGTAATGAGATAATAGAAAAGAGTATCCTGAAAATGAAATATGACATACTTTAAAGCAGAGACACATGGGAAAATGAATCAGTCCAAGATTACAGAGGTAGAACAGTAAGGAGACCTGGCCCTTGGGAGGCAGTTGGTCCCCAATACAAAAATTCCAGAATTATGCTGCAAATTTGGACAACTTATTCTTTGTAACACCCAGGAAATCAATTTTTTTCAATGTTGTATCATGCCAAATATCTCTTTAATTAGAGATACAGGATAGAAATTACATATTTTTTATCTGATCTCCCATACTTAATAATCTGCATTTTGTGAAGGAAGGAAACTGGAAATACATATTTTTCTGAAGAAGCAGCTAAAGCACTGCTGGTGCAAATGGGAACATGCAAATTTGTTAATATGAAGTACTTTACTGTGTTGTAAAGTGATATTTCCTTACTGCAAGTGTGAATTGCTGATGAAATCTAAATACTAATTCACACTCTAAATGAAGAGATCTTAAAACAACAAATCGAAGCCCAAGGAGAACAAACTGTATATTAAACAGATTTGCAACTATCTTAGGACCATAGTAACATGAATGAACAAGTGCCCAACTTTCAAATTGTTTTTAATATGGATTCTGGGCTCAACTCTGAGAAATAAGAATTTCTCTTTTATTTCTTGTTATCACTTATGATTTTTCTTGGGTTTTGATAGTAAAATAGCACAAAACAGTTCTGTTAAAGATAATTGTTTCATGCTTGTAAACACTAGAAATCTAAGACTAAATTGACAGCAGAGTGGTTTCTTCTGAGGTTTATGAGTAAAAGTTTCCCTTATCCTAGCTCCTGATATGTCTGTCCGTTTTTGAGGACCATTTTCATAATCATTCATATATATTCATATTCATAATCATATATATGTGTGTATACACACAAACACACACACACATACACACACACACACACACATATATACACACATATATATATATACACATATATATATATATATATATATATATATATATGGGGAAAGAAAGGAACAAAAGAGCCCATGTTTTGCTAGCTGCTTCCTGGGTGCCAGTTAGATCTTAGACATATCTATTCCAACTTCCTCAGGTTCAAATGGCTTGATCAATGTCCAGCATCCTTTCAGGGGTATGCAACAGTGTGTCTCCTATTGGAACCCGTACAGGACACATGAATACCATGCTGATATTCCCAGATACAAACAGTATAGTCAATGGTCAGTAGCACCATTTACAAATAGTTTGGTCAGCAGATGATAACACCCTATTCATGTAAACAGTAGGCGCTTCTCTGGCCGAGACAGATTTCATTCTGTGAGGAAATTATATTGAAACCTAAGGACAAACTTGAAGTCAGAAGGTAGCAAGAAATATGGTCCCTGGGAGACATGGGAAGAACATGGGAAGAAAAACTGTCATTAAGGACATATGCACGACAGACCTCCAGAGAACCTTCCTTCCCTATGCCAGTGCATATAGACTGTGTTCCTGAAATATAACCATTTGTTCTCTCTCTCTCTCTCTCTCTCTCTCTCTCTCTCTCTCTCTCTTTCTCTCTCTCTCTGTTTTATCAGACAGGGTTTTTCTGTATAGCCCCAGCTGTCCTGGACTCACTCTGTAGACCAGGCTGGCCTTGAACTCAGAAATCCACCTGCCTCTGCCTCTGAAGTGCTGGGATTAAAGGCATGCACCACCACTGCCTGGCTTCTATTTCCTTCTCTTGACATCAACTAAACTCCTAAGCTACTTGCCCTAACCATCTTGGTTGATGAAGACATCCTACCCTAGCTACTAGCAAACTCCTCCTGTGCAGTCTGTCTGCTTTTTATATTGAGGGCCAACAGTGTAACATCTGCTCATTCTATTTTTCTGTCTCCTTCTACCCAGCTGCTGAGATCTTATCTCTTCCTTGTCTATTCTGTTCCTTTCTCTCAAATTCCAATAAAATTGTTCTGGAGTTTTATTCTGCTTTCAAATTATTTTGTTAATAAAGAGACTAAGACCCTGCAGAAGTAGGGGGGTCTTTCTTTCCCTGGTACTATAAGGTTACTGGTCTTAACTGATGAAGAACAAAGTATAATTTCATCCCATCTTAACTAGTAGCCAACCTTGCAATGAACCAATATACAAATTGGTGAAATACTAGAGATGAAGGCATCAATATATGAATCAAGGGAGCACAGCTCTAAATACTACACTCCAACCACTGACTCTGCAAAATTTATGTCCTTCTCATGTTAAAAACAATCCTAAAATAATTAACTCATTCAATACCAGTTGAAGTCCAAAATGTTATTGAAATGTTATAAAAACCAGACATTAGTAGAACTTCATATATTATTCCCTCTGAAGCAAATCTAATATTCAGTTAAACAAGGCATTCATTGAAACAGTCAATAATCTACCGATAAAACACAATGGTGGATTAGGCATAGGAGAGATATTCTCATTCGTAAAGCAAATGGTGGGTCAAACGTAAGAAAGAAATTCTTATTCATAAAAGGAAAATGCTGATGCAAAAAAAGCACAATGACACAATGAATTCTAACAATGTATACATACTTTGAGGCAAGTTCCTCCAGACCTTAAGACTGTGAATAGTCCTCTCTAGCTCTGTGTTTTGTGCTCCAGGCCACAACTTGGTGCCACATACTCTTGTCATGTGCCTTACCCTATGCTGTGTGACAACCTCCATAAGTTCTAAAAGGTTTTGTTTCTCTATTCTGTCCCATCTCTTGCCATTTTACTGTCATTTCTACAACTGAACTACTATAAAATCTGTTGGTTTCCTGTGCAAATCATGGGGCTCATGCAACTAAATCAAAGTGAGTACTTCTTGGAAAACTATGTAATAATTTTGCCTTTGATTGAGATGGTTCACTGGACTTATGAGCCACACAGTTAATCTGTATGAACACACTCAGAGGCTCACAGTCTCAGAGTATTTTCTGGATAGTTCAAGAATCTTCCAAATCATGAATGCTATTTTGTTTTGTTTTAACTTTGGTTTTGCTTAGCAGTTCCACCTTCAGTTTATTTTTCCTTCTCGTGTTTTATTAAAAGCTACAAGGAGAAACTAGGCCACACCTGCCAGGCTTTGATTAGAAGTCTCATCAGTGGAGGAGCCAAGTTTATTACTTTCCACATTCTACTTCCCACAAAACACTCAAACACAGCAGCTAGGTCTCCTCTGCTGGTTTATAATATGGCTGATTTTCTTCCTATTCCAAAGACTTGTTCAACACTTCGGTCTAGCTTCTCCTCAGAAGTACTTCAACATTCATGCATCTGCTAAGAGCATTCTCCAGAGAAACTGGACTCTTTTTAAAATAAAAATTGAATGCCTCAAAAGTCTCCCAACCTTTATCTGCTACACAATATCAAAGCCACTGCTATATCTAGGATTTTAGTAAAAACAGAATTCCACTTTTCCATACCAAGCTCTGAGAAGTCACAATGGGAAAAGTAATCAATTGAATTGCTTTGTTACATTTCAGCAATAAAATATAGTTACTTAAGTGTTGACTAGACCAGATATGACCACAAATAAGTTGACCATAGATGTAGTTGGTGCTACAGTAGCTTGTGTCCATCATTTAATGTGGCTTTGTACATCATATTTTTCACATGTCAAAATAGTTCTCACATATGTGATATACTTTGGACAGAATTAGGTTAACTCTCAGGAAACATGCTTGCAGCATTTCTCAGTAATGACCAAATAATCTTTTCTCTAAAGCTTGTCATATTTCAGACTTAATCAATAACTGTGTTTTTCCCAAGTCCTAATCCCTGTGTTGTACCTCTGATTCAAGAACTTGTTTCATTTTTAATCAGTATCTATTAGTTCTCCTGAGAATATCATTGAGTCCAATGGCATCTTTTATCTGTGTCATTATTTATTTTGATCCACTGCTATTAAAATACTGCATGTCCCTTGGGACACAAAAATAATACAAAGACCGACAAACCCAAAGCCAGCAGTAATTCTTCTATTTCTAGTAATTCTGGGAAGTAAATAAGATGCATCATTTATGAACATTTTGAGAGCACAGTAAACTCTGAGGAGTGACCATATAGTGCTAGAGAAATGGCTCAGTGTTTAAAACCACTGGCTGCTGTTGGAGAGGGGCTGCCTTTTGTTCCTAATCCCCACATAGAGGCTCAGTACATTTGTAACTCAAGTTGCAGTGGTTCTCTGGCTTCTCTGGGTACTACAGACATGTCGTAAACACACAATCAGGCATAAGACATAAAATAAAAATAAATAAACATAAAAGAAGTGACAAGGATGAGTGACTTTGCAAAGTGAGATAAAAGGTCTTAAGTCAACTATTATGATTAAATGTAAAAAGAGGAACAAAGTTTCATGTGAGTGAAGAAAAGGCACACTTAGAAGCAAATTAGTCATGGCAAACAATTCAAAACAACGTTATAAAATTGCAAAATAGCACAAACCAACATTATTTAAAGTACAACAAAGCCCAACACATTTAAGCAGTATCCATAGTTAAATTGCGATATTCTAGTTAAGATAATACATGAGGAAGTGTTGTATGGGGTTATGTGCAATTTATTTTTAATGTCTCAATAATAAATGTGTTGACAAATGAATCAAAAAACTGATAGATGACAAAGCAAGTATTGAAACTCTTGGTTATAATGTCATCCATCCATCCATCCATCCATACATGCATACTGTAAAAAATTCTTTCAACATTTTTAGTAGGTTGACTATTTTCATTTTTTCAAATGTTGAAAAAAAAAGGAAAAAAATGTTGAAAAAGAAATGAACAGAAAACTGCTTTACTAAAACTGGCTTATTTACATGTGGTCGGTGGTGATGGCTAAATCTCAGGAAATTTATTCCTGGTAAGAGCTATATATATTAAAAATGAGTAGTATTTCTCTAAAATACTCATATAGGAAACTGGACTAACATTGTTTGGTTTGTTTTTTTTTTCAATACAGTGTTTCTCTGTGTAGTCCTGGCTGTTCTGGAACTCACTCTGTAGACCAGGCTTGCCTTGAACTCAGAACTCTGCCTGCCTCTGCCTCCCAAGTGCTGGGATTGAAGGGGTATGCCACCACTGCCAGGCACTTTACACTTTTTGAAAATATTTCAATATAACACTTTCTCTTTTTACTCTTTCAGGATCTCCTACATACAAACAATGCATTTTGGTCACATTCCCTATTCTCCTGGATTCTTCTCCCGCAGTCCAAAATACCCCCAGAACTCCATAGTCTCTGATTTCCTTCCTCCCTCACTTCCATCCTTCTTTTACCCTTTCCTTTCACAATCCATTAAATCACTCAGTGCTGACCTTAAATATACATGAGCTACAGAGTCATCCACTAGAGCATATTCAACATTCTGGATATTTTAATCCTATGGAAACATGAAAATTTCCCAGCGTGTAGGAGTCGTCAACTCTCAATAACTATTTATGCTGGCATGCTGACTGGCTCAGTCTTATGCAGGTCTTGTGGAGGCAACCATAGCTTCTATTAGGTTTGGGTGGGTGCCAGAAAAACATTGGAATACTCCAAAGCTCTTATTCCCCAGGGTGTTTGTCTGCTATTATCACTTTTTATCTATTAAGGCAAATATATTTTGTCTGTGATTATTTTTGAAGCTTTTCAAAGTAAAACGAAGTAAAAGCAAGGCTATTTTACTCTGTGAGAACCCAACATTCAGTTAAAATAACTACTCACAGTTTTGTAAATGAGGTCTCAGCCATGCCTGGAACATGTACTAGCAATATGGAACTCTCTTTAGTGCCAACACCAAATTAGGTACCATAATACAACATGAGCAAAGACAAAATAACAATGAACATGTTATTTTTCAAGATTGAGCTGTTTCTTTTCCTTGGTTAATGTTGCAGTTCCTGCAAGGTTTTAGTTTGTTGACTGAGTTCTAAACATGTGAGCTCTGAACATTTTGAATGAGTTTTCATTGCCTTTTAGAAGGAGAAAATGACTGTTATTTTTTTTATTTGCCATTTTACTGCTATTTTTCACTAATAGATATATGTTGAAGCCAGAACTAATTCTAATGTCTTACAATTGAAAGTTAAAACAATGAACATAGCAGTTTGGGAACTTCAGTAGTTTTGAGATATTTTAAGATGGGTTCAGTAGGTTTGAAATGTTAAAATTAATAAGTTTATTTTTTCATAAAAATGCCATAACACCAGGTCTGAAAACAACATATTCTCTTTATTCTTTCTTTCAATTGTCATGTATTTATGTTTCCCTTGAAAATTTGAATTTCATATGTGAAGGATGATCTTGAATCTTTGAAGTTTATTTTAGAGTTTTAAATATGTCTGTCAGTTAGCATATTTCTCACTGGAAAAATCCCTTTTTACCTTCAAAAGCTGTTCATTGATATGCTTTCTTTTTCTTTGAGGGATTAGAGTTGACACTTTTTTTTTTTTTTTTTTTTTTAGCAAAGGCAGAGGTTATACTTTGAATTGGACCTTATATAATTGAAAGTGACCCCTTTTTAAAGTAAAATTCTGACTTGATTTTTTGCAGTGTGTTACAAAGAATAATTTATATTCCATTAAAAATGCAACTTTAAAATATTGAAAAATAACTTTATGAATATTTGAGTTAACCTGCAGAATGTTTTGTCACCTCCATGTTGGAAACTATCTGAGAACTCATAGCATATAAATTTCCTCTAACCTACTGTCAGAATTTCTTAAGTACAAAAAGGAATAGCATTCCAGTTTACCTACATGTGTTGTCTGTTTCCTTTTTTATCAGCTAGTATTCTAGGTACTGCGAAGCAACAAAAAAGTAAGCACTTGGGATGGATCCCCAGGTTGGGCAGTCTCTGGATGGTCTTTCTTCAGTCTTTGCTCCATTCTTTGATCCTGTATTTCCTTTTAGACAGGAGCAATTCTGGGTTAACATTTTGTGAAGGGTGGGTGGCCCCATCCCTCAAATGGGGGTCCATGCTTAAGCTCTGAATATGGTCTCAACAGGTTCTCCCTCTCTTCTATTGGGTATTTCAATTAATACCATTCCTGTGGGGTCCTGCGATGGTCTTGCTTTCCAGACATCTGGGACATTCTGGTGGCTACCCTCAGCTCCCCATCCCCATTGCTACACACCTCTCTTCAATTTTCTGACACTGTACATCTCTTCCATCTCCTCCCATACCTGATTCTTCTCCTCTTTTACCCTCACCCTCTAATCTTCCCTCTAAGTCCCTCCAACCTTCTACTTCCCTTGATCATTTTGTTTCCCCTTCTTTTTTTCCATTTTTATTACATATTTTCTTTATTTATA
Source organism: Montemys delectorum (assembly GCA_019843815.1). Taxonomy (NCBI): domain Eukaryota; kingdom Metazoa; phylum Chordata; class Mammalia; order Rodentia; family Muridae; genus Montemys; species Montemys delectorum. Next base: position 10,336 of record JADRCD010222578.1, on the reverse strand, counting down.
TGTCATATATCTCCTTTTACAGTTTACCCTCCAAAACAAAGAAAAAAGCAAAATAAAATAAAATAAAATAAAATAAAATAAAAACAAACAACAACAACAAAAACCCCTGTTCCTTCCCCATTCCCCCTGTTCACCAACCCACCCTCTCCCACTTCCTTGCCCTGGCATTCCCCTACACTGGGGCACAGAACCTTCACAGGGCCAAGGGCCTCCCCTCCCATTCATGACTGACTAGGCCATCCTCTGCTATATATATGGTGTTGGAGCCATTAGTCCCACCATGTGTTCTCTTTGGTTGGTGGTTTAGTCCCTGGGAGCTCTGAGGGTACTAGTTAGTCCATATTGCTCTTCGTCCTAAGGGGATACAAACCCTTCAGCTCCTGGGGTTCTTTCTCTAGCCCCTTTATTGGGAACCTTGTGCTCAGTCCAATGGATGGCTGTGAGCCTCTACTTATGTATTAGTTGGGTACTGTCAGAGCCTCTCAGGAGACAGCTATATCAGGTTCCTGTCAGTCAGCACTTTCTGGCATCCACAATAGTGTCTAGATTTGATGATTGAATATGGGAAGGATTCCCAGGTGTGACAGTCACTGGATTGTCCTTCCTTCAGTCTCTGCTCCATAGTTTGTCTCTACAACTCCTTCCATGGGTATTTTGTTCCCCCTGTTAAGAAGGAATGAAGTATCTACACTTTGGTTTTCCTTCTTCTTGAGTTTCTTGTGGTTTGTGAAGTCTACTTTGTATTCCAATCTTCTGGGCTAATAACCACTTATCAGAGAGTGCATACCATGTGTGTTCCTTTGTGACAGGGTTACCTCACTCAGGATAATATTCTCCAGATCCATCTATTTCTCTAAGAATTTTATAAATTCATTGTTTTTAATAGCTGAGTAGTACTCCGTTGTGTAGATGTACCACAATTTCTCTATCCATTCCTTTGTTGAGGGACATCTGGGTTGTTTCCATCTTCTGGCTATTATAAATAAGGCTGCTATGAACATAGTGGAGCATGTGTCCTTATTACATGTTGGAGTATCTTCTGGGTATATGCCCAGGAGTAGTATTGCTGGGTCCTCCAGTAGTACTATGTCCAATTTTCTGAGGAACTGTCAGACTGATTTCTAGAGTGCTTGTACCAGCTTGCAATCCCACCAGCAGTGGAGGAGTGTTCCTCTTTCTCCACATCCTTGCCATCATCTGCTGTCACCTGAGTTTTTGATCTTAGCCGTTCCAACTGGTGTGAGGTGGAATCTCAGGCTTGTTTTGATTTGCATTTCCCTGATGACTAAGGATGCTGAATGTTTCTTTAGGTGCTTCTTGGATACTCGAGTTTCCTCAGTTGAGAATTACCTGTTTAGCTCTGTTCTCCATTTTTTATTAGGTTTATTTGGCCCTATCTGGGGATCCATCCCACATGCAAACACCAAACCAAGATACTATTGCAGATGCCAAGAAGTGCGTGCTGATTGGAGTCTGATAGAGCCATCTCCTAAAAGATTCTACAGATCCTAACCAGTACAGATGCAGAGGCCCACAGCCAACCACTGGACTCAGCATAGAGACCCCAATGGAGGAGTTAGGGGAAGGACTGAAGGAGCTGAAGGAGCCTTATCTGGCATCAATGGGAGGGGAGCCCCTTGGTCCTATGAAGGCTTGATGTCCCAGTGTAGAGGAATGTTAGGCAAAAATGAAGCAAAGGTAGGCAAATTCAGGCAAGACTGCATTGTCTTTTATTTTGGACCGTTATGACTTCCTGTGTGATTTAGCCTGGCCATATATGTGTGTGTGTGTGTGTGTGTGTTTATAAAATCACATTAAAATATGCTACTCCTTGGGGAAACACAATGTACCTTTCCCCAGAGCTGTACACACTGAGATTTCTGCATTTGTTAGTATGTACAAAATGAGCCAAGTCCAGTGATCAAGGCACTGTGGGTAGAATTAAAAGAGAAAATAAAATATAGATAAATATATTTTGAAGTGAACTGGATAAAGTTTGATATTAAATGTGCAAGTGTTCTGTACCTTTGAAAGAAAAGAAACCTAGATTTCTGCCCCGATCTCCAATCCCAAGATGTGATGTTTAGAATGAGAAGGTCAAACTTTGAACTGAGAAAAATATAAGCTTCACATCAACACAGAAAATAACTAAGAAAGTATATGAAAACAGCGTGTTTGGCATGTTAGATATGAGATATTTATAGTCACACTGAAACTTTCAGGTGAAGGCCAGATTTCCCTGTAGTAGAAAACAAAAATAAAAATATAAATGCTGCAAGAATCAGCACAAAATGTTGACAATCCCTGGAAAACCTAATGTACTAATTCCAGTGAGATTTACATTTGTGGTATTAAGATATAAAGATAAAAAACAATAAATGAGTTGACCTGCTAAGAAGACAGTAGGGAAAGCAGGCTACAGGGTGTCTAGAGTCAAAATGAGTGAAATGTTTGCAGGATAAATAAGTGCTCCCTGTGCCTTGTGCTAATGACAAAGAGTTAACACTGTATGTCAAAATATGAATTGGCACTTATTTTGTGATTTAATTTTTAAAAGCACCATCTGAAGATGAACTGCTAAAAGCAAAAGTTAGTTTTGTTTTTATTAACATATAGTAATTGGGCACATTTATGGGGTTAGGCACAATAGTTGAACATGGAAAGACCTACATGTTTCCATACAGGGATGAATATTACTTAATCTTGAAGAAAGATTACATCTATATAATACAATTATACAATAAGATTATGTCTATAAGGAGACCATGCCATCTGTGAATGCAGAGGGAATGAATTGTCCCTTTCTGACCAAGTGTCACCTGTTAATTTTCCATCTTATATTGGCCAATACCTACAATGCAACCTTTTACAGAAGCTGTGAAAATAGACATGTTTCTTATTTCTATAGGCAAACATTAATTATTTTATCACCAAGCGTATTAACCATGGGTGTTTCATAAGAAAGTTGTCTTAGATTTAGGAAGTATGTTTATATTTCCACATATTTGAAATTTTATTTACTTTGTTTCAAGTGAATGCTGAAAATTTCCATGTCTTTTCTCTAACTTTTTTTTTTATTTACACCGTGTTCTGTTATACTTTTGTTTGCTTGTTTGTTTGCTTTTTTTAGATATTTTCTTTATTTACATGTAAATTTCTCCTTTCCAAGTTTCCCCTCCAAAAATCAAACAAACAAACAAACAAATGAAAACAACAAGAACAAACCCCTGTTGCTTCTCTAACTTTTAAGTGATCTTCTCCCTCCTCGGGATCCTCCTCCTCCTGCTTCTCCTCTTTTTACTTGTCTGTTTATATGTGTTGGAACACATAGTCTGATTGTTTTCTTACTATATTATCTTTAACTTATTAGTGTGTCATTGGAAAATGTAGGTCACATTTATCTATGATGTAAATTTTATGATTTTGACAATGCAGACATTGTAAAATGGTCTGTAAAATCAAGCCTATCCATTATCTCACATAACTCTTACCCATTTTCCACTTCCTATTTGTTTGATATGCAATAAGAACACTAAAATATATTTCTTGGTAAAACTACAATCTTAAATTCCCTCACTACAGATTATCAAGGAAATGCTGTGTATTAATAGTTTAGGACATATTTACTACTTGAGAACTTTGATCAAACTTCTCCATTCTTCCCTTAAGCCTACCCCTTATAGCCTGGAACTTGTGCTTGGCTTCTATGAATGTATTTTAGAATTCCAACTGGGTAATAAAATTATTTAGTCTTCCATTTTCAACCATGTCAAAAATAGTAGGGATATTCTTATTTGCAATGGTTGATTAATCTTGTATTTTCTCTCTTCATTCATATGTCAATGCTCATTAACTTTGCTTTCTACACAAGAACTGTAGGGAATAAGGTTTGCAGTGGTCAGAAAAGGGAAAAAGGTCCTTTGCACCCTTGAACTTGAGTTCTGAATGATGGTAAGGCACTGCTTCTATGTTGGGAGGCAATCTCAAATGGAAGTAAAAGCAGGAATGCTCTTACCTATCTCTCCAGGACGTCTCTACAGGCACTGGTAAGAGCAAGAGCAAGTACAAAGTGATTAAGTCCATGTAAGTCTGAGCTGCATTTCCCTGAAGCCTGCTTTTGTTGGGAATCTTTTTTTATATATTCTGAAATTATATGAATACTTTGTTATTAGATGTCTTACTCAAGTACTTCTAAATCACATTTATTTTTAATTGAGCTGCACACATTCTGCCTACAAGTTGAATGATGACCTACTATCAGACACTTCATTGTTGCAAATATTTTCCCATTTCTACTGATTCTCTGCAAATAGTTTTCTTTCTGTGTTGAAGCTTTATGCTTCATATAATCAATCCTTACTTTATTTTTGTCTTCATTGTCTCTAATTTTCATTGTATATTGAAATATTATTCCTAAGAGGAAATAAAAGGCGGTTTGTGCTATACATTTTCTACTAATTTTGAAAAGTTTGATCTTATATCTGAGCTTTTAATAGAATTTAAATAGATTTCTGTACATGATTTTGTTAGTCTATTTTTTCTATCAATTTTTTCTACTGCCATTGTCAAAGAGAATATTCATTTCCTTTGCCTGTTTGACTCTGTTTTCCTATAATTCTTTAAGGAATTTTTTTTGTGTTTCCTCTTTAAGGACTTCTACTTGTTTACCTATGTTTTCCTGTATTTATTTAAGGGAGTTATTTATGTCCTTTTTAAAGTCCGCTATCATCATCATGAGAAGTGATTTTAGTTCTGAATCTTGCTTTTCTGGTGTGATGGTGAATCCAGGACTTGTTATAGTGGGAGAATTGAGTTCTGATGATGCCTCTATAATCATCATGAGAAGTGATTTTTAGATCCGAATTTTGCTTTTCTGGTGTGATGGTGAATCCAGGACTTGTTATGGTGGGAGAATTGGTTTCTACTGCTTCTCTTCTTACGTTGGCTTCCCACCATCTAATTGTCTCTTGTGCTCCCTGCTATGGCTATATCTTACTGAAGCCTGTCCTTCCTGTGATGCTGGTTGTGTCAGTTCGCCTCAGAGTTCAGCTGTCTCTGTGATCCTATAATTCTGGGATCTTGTGATCCTGAGATCCTGAGTGTTTCAGAGCTCCTGAGAGTCAAGCTGCCTTTCCAAAGAGAATATTCTGCCATCATTTTATATTACTAGAAAACTCAAGCATTAGGATACTCTAAATCCATGGATTTGTTTCTAGACACCATGCTATACTTGGACTTGTGTGTTTTTACACCATTACAATTTTATTATCTCTTTGCTGATTTTAACAATAGTAAATCTGCTTTAAATTCCTGCACCACTCCCATTTGGATAAATTTTATCTGCTGTTAAAACTTGTGTTAAAGATATTTATAGCTAAATTCATAGGAGATAATCTATAGGGCTTTACAATGCTTTTTATAATTTTTTTATGCTAAGACAACACTGGTCTCACAAGGAAAAAAATCAAAGTGTTCATTCACACTTGCTATGTTTTAAATTCTGTGTTCCTGTGTTTGGTTTGATTTTTCCCCCTATAAATATAAATTGCCAGTGAATCTACCTTTGAGTGGAATTATCCTTAATTGAAGGTTCCCAGTTACAAACCTGACTTTTTAAAAATATATCTAACAGTGTTTACTTCTGGTAGGATATATGCTAAATAATTATACTTACAGTGAGAAGGTTGATATGACCTTTGTGCAAAGGTAATGTGTAAATTCATGACATTTTCTACATTATTCCCCCAAACAAATTTTAGCTTCAAAGAACTATATATATATCTTACCAATTTCTGTTTTATGGATGTTTCTAATCTATTAGTGGCCTTTGTAGATTTCATTGCTGGGACAGAATGCAAATGTAACAAATGCAGATCAGTAATTACAATAAAAATATACACAAGAATTAGTAATGAAATTTTATAACCTTTTTGATGGATGTAAAAGAATTTTTGAGAATTTTTTCACTTCGTTTCATGATTTAACAAAATCATGAAGAAATTAAGAACAGAAGATGTTATCTAGAATATACTAAAGGCATTATATTACAAAATCTAGAGTCAATATTATACTAAATGAAGAAAAATTGAATGATTTTCTTCTAAAACCAGAAGCAAAATGAGTGTGCCTAATCTCTGTGTTTTAATCAATAGAGTTGTCAAGACCTAGCTATAGCAATAACACAAGATAAAGGAAGAAAATGTGTACAAACAGGAAGGAATCAAATCATTCCTGTATATAGATAAAATTCTACACCTGAGACCCTAAAAGTTCTACTAGAATGTTATTAGAGCTGATAAACATTTTCATCAACATAAACTAAAAAAAAAAAATAATAAAAACCACAAAAGTGAGTCAGTATCTTTCCTGTGTCCTAACAATGAACCTACAGGAGAACACATAAAGAAATCTCACTTAAAATACCATCAAGACATCATAAAACACCTAGGAATACACCTAATTAAGGTTGCAGAACCCTTTAGAATGAAAGCTTTAAGACACGGAATAAGACCCCCAAACCTGGAACAACTTCCTGTTCTCATCTATTATTCATTGTCAGGATCTAGAATGGGTCTTTCTAAGTTCTTGACATTGCATGCAGTCATTGAAATAAAGACAAAACAATTTTCAGAGTAGCAAGGAAACATTATTCAAAGGAAAGTAGTAGTATGGGTTAAGAGGAATACACAGTCAAGTTTGACAATGGGTCACATGAGTAAAGGTTCTTAAGGGCATCTATTATTATTTCTGAATTCCTTTTATGATGTTAAAGAAGAAGAGGAATTTTATTGCTTAGAGGTACAGTAGGAATAGGTTTCTATTTTGATAAATGGTTAACTTATATAACCATTTATCCACTTTACATGTATTGTCACATAATAAATACATCTAAATTTTAATCATCTACACTCCCAATTATGCATAATCATAAGATGGTAAGTTGGTGATTTTTTTTTCTAAAAGTTTATTTTGAAGACAGAACTTGCCTTATTATGAATGCACACTGAACACTAAACTATTTCATGCTGGATCAGCGCTTTAATATTGAGTATTTAGATGCAAGAAGAGTAAAATTGAATAGGATCTGTCCAAGTTAAATATTGTTAACAGGAGAAAGTTACTCCCTTGTCTGTAAAGGAGTGTATGTTATGTACAGCTTGAATAGATGGGGGCCTGCTTAGCTAGCAGTTAATTAGGTACAGTATTTAGAATTGGAGTGTGTACAATATAAGTGTCTAAGACTGCTGAATGAATTAATTTGCATAGTTAATTAACAATTCATTAATTGTGCATAGACTAAATCACATGGAGTTGTAGATTGTTAAGTTCTTGTTTATGTTTGCCTGCCTCACCTTGACTGGCTGAATTGTACCATAGAACGTTCTGTATTACCAAAAGGTCCTACAGACTCTATGTGATCTCCAGCAGATTCACCATGTCAGTCTTCACAGATAAAATCCTACAACTCATACAGAAGCACAAAAGATATCAACAAGACAAAGCAGTCCCATGTAGAAAGACCATCCCTGCAGTATCTCAGTCCCTGATCTCAAATTATACCACAGAGCCAAACAAACAACACTGTAGTGCTGACACCAAGCAGATACAATCATCAGTGGAATAGAATCACTGGGGCAGAAATAAATCCACAGCTACCATCACCGAGTCTTTTACAAAGACGTCAAAACACACACTGGGGACAAAAAAGGACAGCGTCTTTAATAATTCAAAATTCTTGAAAGATCTCATCTAAATGTAAGAACTTACCCTGAAAGTGATATAGAAAAACAGGAGAAAAATGCTTGGTGGCACTAGCCTAGGCAAGGATTTCTGAATGGGACTCTAAGAGCACAGAAAATGATTCCTGAAATTGGGAAACAGGATTGTACAACAATGTTAACAAACTGCAGAATGAAAATATAGCCTATGAAGTGGGAGAATCTTAGCCAACTTACCATGCTTCTAACAAAATCTACAAAGAACTCCCAAACTGGCACACACACAGACACACACACACAGACACACACACAGACACACACACACACGTGCATGTACTTGCATGAACATATACGTGGCCACACACATGCCCAAACACACACACACACACACACACACACACACACACACACCCCATTCAATTAGTCTTTCCCCTAACTCTTCCAGGTGAGGGATGGGGCCACCCACCCATTGCAAAAATCTAACCCAGAATTGTTCGTGTCTAAAGGAAATGCAGGGACAAAAATGGAGCAAAAACTGAAGAAAAGGTCATCCACAGACTGCCCCACCCTGGAATCTATCCTATCTGCAGACACGAAATCCTGACACTATTGCTGATGCCAAGAAGTACTTGCAGACAGGAGTCTTTTATGGCTGTCCTCTGAGAGGCTCTGCAAGTACCTGACTAAGACAGATGCAGATACTCACAGGCAACCATTAGACTGAGCCTGGGGACCCTAATGGGAGACTAAGGGGAAGGACTGAAGGAACTAAAGGAGATTGCAACCCCATAGGAAAACAACAGTATCAACTAACCAGACAACCTCAGAGCTCCCAGGGACTAAACCACCAACCAAAGAGGATACATGGGCCAGTCCATGGCCCCCACTATGTATGTAGCCTTATCTGACATCAGTGGGAGGGGTGGCACTTGGTCCTATGGAGGCTTAAAGCCTCCTAAAATGGTGATGTTAGAGGGGTGAGGCGGGAGGGTATAGGTGGATGGAGAAGCACTCTCTTAGAGGCAAAAGGGAGAGAATGGGGTGGGAGAATTTGTGTGGGGTAGACCGGGAAGGGGGACAATATTTGAAATGTAAAAAATAAAATAATTTTAAAAACAAATAAAAGTAAAATAGAATTGATGTAGACAAAGGTGCTTAAGGAGTCACAATTCTGGCCAAGTCAAAGCTCTCTTCAAATAGGCAGTATATAGATACTGTTAACTAAAGCTCAATGGTTAAAAAACAAAATATGCAGACCCTCATAAACATACAAAAAGTCTCTTTTTGAAAAAGTAGAACAACTTAAGCAAAAAAAGAGGCAATAAATAGTGAAGTAACACTTAGACATTTGTGAGCCAAGAATAAAATGAACTTTGATGTAAGATGCATAACTTAAAAGCCTAGGGCTCAGGCTCAGTTGGAAGCACATTTACTTCTCAAGCAGAGTATCCTGGGTTAATTCCCAATAATGATGAGCATGGGGACACTGGGTTCTAATTCAAACACACAGAAGGTAGAGGAAGGAATCAAAGACATGCTCAACAAAGTGAGTTTTAGGATAGCCTAGGATGCATGAGACCCTGCGTTAAAAACAAACAATTTAAAAAAAATCTTCTCACAACCTAAATTTAAGTACTAATAGATTAATTTGAGTATAATATGTAAGTTAACAAAACTTGGGACAATAAAACATAGTATAAGAATCACAAATAATCATAATCCATAAGTGATAAATAGATAAATGAGATTCATTGCAACAATAAGCAATGTATACATATAAAGAAATGGGACATAACATCTAAATCATGTGTACGTATTTTGTTTTCATTTACCCAAGAAATATAAATTGAATTAAATTTTTAAAAATAAATTTAAAGTGACTTTCTAAGGCAGGACCATCCAGAAGGCTCAGGCCTCAGGAGTCTTAGGGGAGTCGCAAGGAGAGGACAGGATCCTCTCAGCTTCCAAGTGACAGCTGTGGATCAGCAACCCTCTATGCCCCTTCCCTGCAAGTGGAGAGCCTGCCTCCAGGGAGTGCTTTAACCCAGGGACTCATCCATCTGCGCCCTGGATTTACCAGAGGAGAGCTGATATCCCAGAAATACTTACACAGGCATATAGACCCAGAGGAGGAACAAGCTCCAGTCAGAGACAGCAAGAACATCTAACACCAGAGATCAACACATGGTGAAAGGCAAATGAAAGAATCCTATCAACAGAAACCAAGACTACTTGGCTTCATCAGAACCTAGTACTCCCACCACAGCAAGTCCTGGATATCCCAAAACACCAGAAAAGTAAGATTTGGATCTAAAATCATATCTCACAATGCTGATAAAGGAATTTAAGAAGGACATGAATAACTCCCTTAAAGAAATACAGAACACAGGTAAAGAGGTACAAACCCTTAAAGAGGAAACAAAAAAATCCCATAAAGAATTAAAGAAGATCACAAGTAAACAAGTAGAAGCCCTTAAAGAGGAAACACAAAAATCCCTTAAGGAATTACAGGAAAACACAAACAAATAGGTGAAGGAATTGAACAAAACCATCCAGGACCTAAAAATGGAAGTAGAAACAAAGAGAGACAACTCTGGAGTTAGAAATCTTACAAAAAA